>SJYC01075411.1:0-29279 GCA_006408675.1 Madoqua kirkii | reverse complement strand
CAAGTTAAATAAGCAGGGTGACAATATACAGCCTTGACGTACTCCTTTTCCTATTTGGAACCAGTCTGTTGTTCCATGTCCAGTTCTAACTGTTGCTTCCTGACCTGCATACAGATTTCTCAAGAGGCAGGTCAGGTGGTCTGGTATTCCCATCTCTTGAAGAATTTCCCACAGTTTATATTGATCCACACAGTCAAAAGCTTTGGCATAGTCAATAAAGCAGAAACAGATGTTTTTCTGGAACTCACTTGCTTTTTCAATGATCCAGCAGATGTTGGCAATTTGAGCTCTGGTTCCTCTGCCTTTTCTAAAACCAGCTTGAACATCAGGGAGTTCATGGTTCATGTATTGCTGAAGCCTGGCTTGGAGAATTTTGAGCATTACTTTACTAGTATATAGTAGGTTTTTAATAAATGGATGTATGGATAGATAGATGGAAAGACCAAGGAAGGAGCTGGCCTGGGTGTGTCTATGGGGTTAGAGTTATTCTCATATCATTATCTACTGTTGAGCAGTGATTTGAGTGTTCACTTGGAAGTTCTTCCTTCGATTTAAGAAATGAATATTTAGCACTATTCTAGAACTATATTTCCTTTTCTTAATTCTTTTCTTCCTTAGTTTATTCAGAAGATCTAAGGATCTTGTAGCTAATTTTTCACTTACTGCGTTATTTTATGTTGCTCAAGGTAAGCGTTTTTAGGCATCCTTACAACTACCAGAGATGGTTAACACTGATAATAAAAATGAAGGTAATCACTGTTCTTAGTACTTTATATATGTTAATTCACTTTATTCTCATAATAACCCTATGGAGTGAAGAACATATCTTGTTCATTCCCCCAAAGGTTATGGAGACCTTAGATTCTGATGCCATTTGTTGTGCTGTGCCAGGGGCCAAATGTAAGTCATGTTAAAGAAACCTTTGTCCATTTCTCCTCGTTCTGTGTAGGCTAGGGTTTCTGCCTTTGTCCCTGGTTCTGTCAGGGTTTTATATTATTATGATTTTATATTATTGTGTTTTTAGTCAGTCATGTCCTATTCTTTGCAACCCAATGGACTGAAGCCTACCAGGCTCCTGTGTCCATGGGATTCTCCAGGCAGGAATACTGGAGTGGGTTGCCACTTCCTCCTCCAGGGGATCTTCCTGACCCAGCGACAGAACCCAGATCTCCTGCATTGGCGGGTGGATTCTTTACCATCTGAGCCACCAGGGAAGCTAATATATTAATAGCAAATACTTATACACGAAAGTGGAACAATGTTCTAGACATTTTATTTTCATTATAACTGATTTTTTTTTCATAAAACTCTCTGAGAGCATATACCTTTATTATTTCCATTTCACAGATGAGGAAACTGAGGCAGAAAGAGGTTTAGTAACTTATCTTAGGTCACATAGCTAATAAATGACAAGCTAGGTTTGAACCCTGGAAGCCTGACTTTATCCCCTTTAGTCTACATATAAGGAAATAGATTGAAGAAGGAAGAAAAAAAAACTGATGTGGAGGTGCAGAAATTAGATTTGTGATGCTGTCTCCTTGTATAAGGAAGGGCAGAGTTTGGGGATGTGGTATTCCATCAGAGAAGAAGATTTGGGATGAAGAAGAATAAGCCTGGACCCCAGAATCAGAAAGACCTGGGTTTTCACATAATGGGCAGGTGTGCTGGGCAAGTTGCTGAAAATTTGAATCTTTTCCCTCATCTGTAAAAGGCAGATAATTATGGAAGCTGCCTCTAGGGTGGCCAGAGATGAGTGAGAGGTGGTAATAAAAGTACCTGGCATCATAGTGTTTCATGAAAAGAGCACATGAGACTGTCATTCCCTTCCCTGTTTACAAGTCCCATCTTTCCCAACTATTGACTTGTGCATGAAAAAGGTCTTTCCTATTCAAAAAAGTAGGTAGTGGTGTGGTAGGCTGAACAATGGACCCCCAAAGATGTCTACACTCTAATCCTTGGAACCTGTGAATATGTTCTTTTAAATGATAAAGGGGATTTGGCAGAGGTGATTAAATTAGGGATTTCAAGATAGGAGGATTATCCTGGATTAAATGAGCAGGCCCAGTGTGATCACAGGGTTCCTTCCAAACGGAAGGCAAGAAGGTGAGAGAGAAGATGTGACCAGGGAACATGGAAGCAGGGTCAGAGGAGAGGGAGGAGAAGAGGGAAAAGTGAGAGGCAGGGGGAAGGGCAGAGGGACAGAATGAATGAGAGAGAATGAGGTTGGAAGATCCTGTTGGGCGGACTTTGAAGACGGAAGAATGGGCCATGAGCCAAGAAATGCGGGTGGCCTCCAAAAGCTAAAAAAGACAGGGATGGATTCTCCCCTAGAACCTCCGGCATAAACGCAGCCCTGCTGACTCCTTGAGTTCAGCCACTGAAACTGATTCTGGACTTCTGACCTTCCAGAATTTTAAGGTAATAAATAGATGTTGTTTTAGTTATGAAGTTTGAGGCCATTAGTTACAGCAGCAATAAGAAACATACACTATGGGATTGAAATGAAGTAACTTACTGTATTAGGAAGCTATTTAGGTTTATAGCAGAGGCTCATTTTTCCACTGTGAGCCTCTTGGTTCCTGAGTTGATTGGAAGTTGCTTCCCTTCATGGGATACTTCAGAATGGAGATCTGCACATCTGTACACTCAGCACAGGTCACTGCAGGAAGGTGTGGGGAGGTGAAGGCCACATTTAGTCTCCAGCACTGCGACCATGTGTGGGCTGCCTCACATACTGAGCAGTCGTGGGAATGGCAAGTGCCATCCCATCTGCTGTTCAGAAGCGGATACACGGTATTCCTGATGCTGAGTAGGTATTACACTCCACAGCGAGTGTGCGTTTGTCTTGTAGTCAATATGACATTTAAGCACACCTTATAAGAGACATATTTTATAGGCTTAGGTAATCCCATCAAAGCTTTGTAGTACATATAGTGTAGGCTGTTGTTATTTTTTTTTTAATCTTTTAGTTCAATGAAAAGTTCCATGTTTGCAGCTAGGTATATTGAAAGTGCTCAGATTATGTCAGATGAGTGAGCTAATCAATAAATGGTCCAGATCTCCAGGAGCTTTCCAGAGAGTGGGACGATGGTATCTGTCAAGTTTTAATATATGAAATATACTATGAACTTTTAAATGCTATCAAGAAACTTGAGTCATCCTAGGCCCCTAAATTTTCAAATCCAGTCTTTTCTTTCTCACCTTTTTCTTTTAACTTTGTTATAAAAGCGGGTGGAAACGATGCCACGACTGGAGGTCTGGCAAAGCCTCTTGTGCCAGGCTGCTCCAGCTTTAGGAAGCAAGGGGGTTGCCTGGAGGGCTTGCTAAAGCAGCTGGGCCCCACCCCTAGAGTGTCCCATGCAGTAGGTCTGGGAAGGAGCTGGATAATTTGCATTTGTAACAAGCCAAGCTCTGGGGTGATGTAAAGGGTGATGTAAAAAAAGTTCTCTTTGGGGATATGATGCAAACATGCATTTCAACGTCTATTGCTTTGCCAAGTTCTTGAAAAATTTTAAAGTTAATCTATCTAAAGGTTAATTTTAACTAATTTTTTTAGGAACACTATGTATTTTTTTTCCTTTTTTAAGTGTTTTGGTATAATTTTTTAACACCAAAAATATTTTGTACTGGGGTATAGCCAATTAACAATGTTTGGATAGTTTCAGGTGAACAGTGAAGGAGCTCAGCCATATGGATACATGTATTCATTCTCCCGCAAACTCCCCTCCCATCCAGGCTGCCGCATAACATTGAGCAGAGTTCCATGGGCTGTACAATAGGTCTTTGTTGGTTTTCCATTTTAAGTATAGCAAACATTTTGTATTTTTGATGGATATATAAATGACATGCAATGTCACGTTTGTATCAGGTGTACAAACATAATGATTCAGCATTTGTGTATATTGTGAAATGATCACCACAGCAAGGTCTAACTAAATATTTTGAATGAACCAATCAGTTTACCTTTGGAAAGATGAGGATGCTTTAGACATACTCCTGTCTGAGAACAGTGGTAAGTTCTAAATTGGTAGGATCTGAATTGTACACGCAGCTGTGGTCTTGGAGTTTGCAAGTGTCTTCTCTACTTTCCAGCTCCCTTAACCTCTGTGACCCTTGGTTTCTTCCTTTGAAAACCCAGGTGATAATCCTTTAGCACGTTGTCCTTAACTGCCTGGCATGAACTTCTTTGAAGGTGGGGTCCCTGTCCATCTGCCCATACCATAACCTGGCATCTGCTGGATGCTCAGAGAATATTAACTGAAGAAATTCCCATTACACCTACTTTGAAATGGAGGCATTTCAAGTGTCAACATGTGGTGCTCAATATGGTTAAAAAGCTTAGGAAATGAGAGAATGGGTGGGAAGGGGAGAGCTTCAGATCATCCTGAGCTGAAAGAGAAATTGGATGGTGATTTATAACCGTGTGGACTGTGCTTTCTATAAAAGTCATCTGCCTTCACGCTTAGATCCATCTCCCTGTGCATGTCTTCATGGGCTTCTTAGGTTTCAGCCTAGCCCCAAAGGGGTGTTTTTCCCGTATTCATCTTTGTATTTTATTTATTTTTCTATGAGCCAGAACTTAGTGAGAAATTCTTGTTGGTCCCTCGGTAAGGCACAGTTAGCCTGTGGTGCCCGCGTTGGAAACTGGTCAGCAGAGGACTGCCAGTATGCTCCCTTAAGCAAAGAGTAGATAACAGTGGCCAGCAAGCTGAGTTCAGGCTCCAGAAGCCCTTTTATAAGAAAAACTAAATGGCTGCCTACAGTTAGGTAAAAATCAGTATACTTCACAAACAGTGATCTTCCAAGTTTTTTTTAGGGGGAAAAAATTGGCAGTCCTGGATTGATACCCCACAGGCAAAATTTGACTAAACCTGGATACCAGCTGCCTCCCTTAGGTACATGTAGAATGCAAGGAGATCAAACCAGTCAATCTGAAAGGAAATCAGTCCTGAATATTCATTGGAAGGATTGATGCTGAAGCTGGAGCTTCAATACTTTGGCCACTTGATTCGAAGAGCCAACCCATTGAAAAAGACCCTGATGCTAGAAAAGATTGAAGGCAAAAGAAGAGGGAGGCAAGGATGAGATGGTTGGATAGCATCGCCGACTCAGTGGACATGAGTTTGAGCAAACTCTGGGAGATGGTGAAGGAGAGGGAAGCCTGGCGTGCTGCAAGCTGTGGGGTCACAAAGAGTCGGACACCACTTAGCGACTGAACAACAGCATCCACAGGCTGTGTTAGCCGTACTTCCCACCACTCCCTACTGCTTATACCCAGGCTTTTTTACTTAGTTTTTGCCTACCTGCTTCCTGCACACATTTGAGGTTTTTTACCCTCAAACTGTTATGTTCTCATGAGTTCTAATTCCTGATCTTTCTTCAGTTCAGTCGCTCAGTTGTGTCCGACTCTGCGACCTCTGAGTCGCAGCACACTAGGCCTCCCTGTCCATCACCAACTCCCGGAGTTCACTCAGACTCCATCCAGCCGTCTCATCCTCTGTTGTTCCCTTTTCCTCCTGCCTCCATTCCCTCCCAGCATCAGAATCTTTCCCAGTGAGTCAACTCTTCACATGAGGTGATCTTTCTTAGGAGATCTAAACTCTGGCATATGGTGGTTTAAAAAAAATCCATTTGGGGAGCATTTTGACATCAAAATAATGCCTGTACTATTTATATTGACTTAAATAATTTCTGCCCTAGATGATTTCAAAACACTGTAAAAGAACATCAATATCATCCACAAAACATGTCAAAAGGATGTTGGAGAAGTCACTCCCTCCTCTGTGAAGTGCTCTTCATCTTTCTGATGTAAAGATTGGGCTTAGTTTGGATGGATTAATTATTTGCCTATCTTTGTCCAAGGAAATGAATGACAAAACTGGGTGATCCTTCTCCTCCACATCGATACTGAACTCCTGCTGTTTCGTTGTTAATGCCCATGTGTATAGGCTTCAGAGCTTACAAAACATCGAGTAAGTGTTCACATTCCAACCCTGCCATTTAATAACCGTGATTTTAGGAAGGCATTTAAATGCCATATGCCTACATTTCCCCATATGAAACGTGATGATAATACCTACCTTATCTAGTGGTGAGAATTAATTGAAATAATAATGTATGGAGAAGAATCTAGTCCGGTGTTTCACGTTTTCTACATGTATAAATATTAGTTTCTGGGAGGAGTCTATAAGGCTTTTAAGAAAGGGATAATTATCTCCATTTTACTAAAAGGAAAACTGAGGCTTGGGAAAATTAAGTACTTTTGCCCAAAGGGAGCCAGGAACCTCTGAGAAACCTGCGGTTCCTCAGATTTCAACTCTGGTCCTGAAACTCCTTGACTTGCATCTTCTCCTTTAAAATATCCTCTTAGTACCAATGCTGTCACGATGCCAATGATGACCCCGTGGCGTGAGCTGGCTTTTCCTGAAGAGTAGATTCCCACATTGGTGTGAACGTAGGAACAGTCATGTAGAGTTGAATAAGAGGGCAGAACCTGACCAGAACTTCTTCTTTCTCACACTTTCCCCTGAAGGAGCAGGAAGGCGAGAGGAGAGGGCCTGTGACCTGGGCTTCCCTTCACTATTGTGAAGGATAACTAGTGTTCGCCTTCTGTGGGAAGTTTCGAGAAGAAGCAACTTGGAATGAAAGTCTTACCCTGGTTCCAGTCTGCTTCTCTAAGGGGAGAGTGCAGAAGAAATTCTCAGAACCAGAGCAAAGGGCCTTTGAGGGATTAGCTTATGGATGCTGTATTTTTTCTGACTTTGTGTATATATAAGTCAAGATGTATCATCATCAGTCTTATGAAACTCCTTGGAGAGACACTTGCAGAGATTTGATTCTGAGTCTCAGAATTTATAGATTCTTTGTCAGTGGCTATAAAGTGATGAATTTTTATGATCATCTGGCAATATAATTTTAGCTTTTAGGGGGAACCATCTTTCTAATATGTTGATAACAGAGAACCATATGAAATAGCTAGTATTTAACCATTTTCTACCTACAAAAATGGCAGTTTTATCTGGTTCAGTCAAATACTTGACAAGGATGGAAATGTAACAGATTAGCATTATATGACAAGTTAGGAATTGTCACTGTTTCTTCACAGGTGCACTGGCAGTCTTGTAGCCTTGGGAAACTTGGAGGATATCCTGTGAAAGAGACCTTCCTTGTCTCATTTGTTCTCCTCTTTCAGTGACTTGCACACAGCTCTCACATTCTAGCAGTGGCAGTAAACAGAGTTATTTTAATTCTTGATTATATTCTTAATTACTTTTAATCTCATATACTTTTTGATTGGTTGACAAGTAGCTCTTTGCCTTGATCACAGATTTTGAAACTTGAAACTATTGACCAGATCTAGTTTCTTGGTGTACTACTTGCAAAATCTCCCAAATTCTTTATTAATGTTCACTAGGAAGCCATAACAGGAGAAGGCAATGGCACCCCGCTCCAGCACTCTTGCCTGGCAAATCCCATGGACGGAGGAGCCTGGTGGGCTGCAGCCCATGGGGTCGCTGAGAGTCGGACACGACTGAGCGACTTCACTTTCACTTTCATGCATTGGAGAAGGAAATGGCAACTCACTCCAGTATTCTTGCCTGGAGAATCCCAGGGACGGAGGAGCCTGGTAGGGTGCCATCTATGGGGTCACACAGAGTTGGCCACAACTAAAGTGACTTAGCAGCAGCAGCAGCAGCAGCAGGAAGTCATAACAGCTTGTGAATATAAAAATGGATTTAAGTGTAATGTATGTGAAAAGGCCTAATATTATGCCTGGCATGTGATAATAGTATTGTGCCTAGCAGCATCTGAAATTGAAGTGGGCACAATGGTAATTTTTCTTTTTTTGGGCACACCTCGCGACTGAGCAACTTCACTTTCACTTTTCACTTTCATGCATTGGAGAAGGAAATGGCAACCCACTCCATTGTTCTTGCCTGGAGAATCCCAGGGGCGGAGGAGCCTGGTGGGCTGTCGTCTATGGGGTCACACAGAGTTGGACACGACTGAAGCGACTTAGCAGTAGCAGCACGGCTGGTAAAATCTTATTCTCCAACCAGGGATTGAACCCAGACCCTCACAGTGAAAGCACAGAGTCCAAACCACTGAATTGCAAGGAAATCCCCAAATGTGCCATTTCTTTTTTCTCTTAATGGCGATATTTTAGTTACATCTTCCACAGAAATTAACACTACAGGTGATATGTATTAAAACAAGGAGAGGATAACAGAGCAGTTGGCTTCCCTTCCTTCCAGCCTTCAGCACAGTGAGAGTGCCAAGTCTTCAGGATTCTGGATTGAGTATTAAAGCATTTAAATGTATCTGCTTGGCTTTGCTTCCCTGGTTATCTATGCTACCAGGATACATCTTGCACTCAGTTATTAATATGTTGTGCTATCCTGGGAACTGCGGGGCAGGAATCCATGGATCAGCTTTGTTGCTGTTTAGTTGTGTCTGGCTCTTTCGCAGCCCCTTGGATTGTAGCCCGTCAGTCTCCTCTATCCATGGGATTTTTCTGGGCAGGATTACTGGAGTGGGTTGCTATTTCCTCCTCCAGGGGATCTTCCTGACCCAGGGATTGAATGTGTGTCTCTGAATCTCCTGCACTGTCCTCCTCTTTCCCACTGAGCCACTGAGGAAGCCCAGTCCATGGGTCAGATACTCATGAACAACCCACAAGGACCACAAACAATGGCCATTGGCAGGTTGGCTGAGCCACAAAACTGAGTTTTTCAGGTTAGTGTGAGGGAACTGGTTCCCAACCTGGCCTTCATCTGCAAATTAATTATCCCATTACTCTGTTGTTTTGTATGTGTTGGCTTTGTGGGTGATAGGATAGATTCCAGTGGTACCTCCACAACTGAGGATTTACTGCACTCTTAGGGTATATCAAGGATCTACTGTTTGGCTTTGTTTTGTGTTTATGGTCTGCTGCCTCTTGAAGACTTTGTGGTGTCTTATGAGTTTAAACATGGGAATATGACAAAATTGGAGAAGGCAGTGGCAACCCACTCCAGTATTCTTGCCTGGAGAATTCCATAGACATAGGAGCCTGGGAGTCACAAAGAGTCAGACACGACTGAGTGCACACACACACATACACAACACATGCATGACAAAAGTACAAAAAGATCCCAGACTTTCTAGAAAAAGCCCAGAGGTGCAGTGACAGACTTCCGAGCAGGTAAGCTGATAGGTCTAAATTAGCCTGTATCACTTTGTTTAGTGGGCGTGATATTTGCTTAGAGTCTGCTCTTACTTGGGAAGCTGTCTTTTCCAGAAAGGAAGGACCACACTGTCTCATCACCACTGTTTTGCCCTTTCTCTGGAGCAGGGCCTGGGAGAGAGTAAATACTCAGTCATCACTTTTCCAGGAATGAATGAGGCTGCCAGGTTCCAGTTTGTCTCTGGGTGAAATTCTCCAACAAGTACTGCTCTTCCGCATTCATTTGAGAGGCAGCCATGGGGCCTAGAAGTTGGAATCTAAGTCTGTATTCTTCTCTGTGGGTAAATTCAAATTTTTGTGCAAAAAAATAATTGACTCTTCTTCACAAACTACTTGTGTAAGGCTTAGGGCTTTTCATGTAGCTTAACAGAGGAGACTTTGACCTGAGAACTTTTTTGGATAGGAAACGCTGATTCCAACAGGGTCAAAGTGAATTCTTCCTTCAAGGAGCCCATTCATAGAGAGGCTACACTGTCATATAATTTAGCAGACCTCAGAATGTCTTACAACCCTAAATGATCTTTCTCTTTCGAAAGATGCCTTGGGTGTCTAGGACTCTGCCTTTATGGGATTGTATAAATAGCATTTTTAAAGGTCTGTGTAATGGAGAAGACAGTTGCACCCCACTCCAGTACTCTTGCCTGGAAAATCCCATGGATGGAGGAGCCTAGTGGGCTGCAGTCCATGGGGTCGCTAAGAGTCAGACACGATTGAGCGACTTCACTTTCACTTTTCACTTTCATGCATTGGAGAAGGAAATGGCAACCCACTCCAGTGTTCTTCCCTGGAGAATCCCAGGGACGGAGGAGCCTGGTGGGCTGCCATCTATGGGGTCGCACAGAGTCGGACACGACTGAAGCGACTTAGCAGCAGCAGCGTCAGTTCAGTTCAGTCGCTTAGTCATGTCCGACTCTTTGCAATCCCATGGGCTGCAGCATGCCAGGCTTCCCTGTCCATTACCAACTCCCAGAGCTTGCTCAAGCTCTTGTCCAGTGATGCCATCCAACTATCTCATCCTCTGTCATCTCCTTCTCCTGCCTTCAATTTCCCAGCATCAGAGTCTTTTCCAATGAGTCAGTTCTTCCCATCAGGTGGTCAAAGTATTGGAGTTTCAGCTTCAGCATCAGACAGAATGAAAACCACAATCAAATAAAACTAATCAACATGATCACATGGACCACAGCCTTGTCTAACTCACTGAAACTATGAGCCATGCCGTGTAGGGCCACCCAAGATGAGCGGGTCATAGTGGAGACTGGAGAAGGGAATGGCAAAACCCTTCAGTATTCTTGCCTTGAGAACCCCATGAACTCTATGGAAAGTACCAGACCCTTGACTTATGTCAGTCCATGGACTCAACAGTACTGCTACGAGATAGTTATTAATATCAGCATTCCTGTGCTACAGATGATGACTTTGAGACTTGACACAGTTAACAGTTTTCTTGGGTTTTTAAGCGTAGTTTCTCAGGGAACTCAAATCTAGTGTAGAGTTCAAAATCTGTATCAGTAGATCCTGTCCCCTAATAACTGTGATGGAATGCAGGTACCTCCAGGAGAGGGGACTGGTGAGAGGATAGTAGCAGACCCTTCTGTCTTGGCGTGAGGTGGTTTATCAGCATCTTTGTTAAGAGACAGTTACACATCAGGTGATAGAGAGGAAATCCCGGGAGGAGGAATAGAAAGCAGACCAAGTAAGCTTGTCTAATTCTCTCTGTTTTGCCAGAGGCCAACTCCAGACACGGCACTGGGCATGTATGATCTGAGCACTGTTGCCAAGGGACAGTCATATCAGAAGTGACAACACGCTAACAGAAACTGCCAGTTATTGGGCACCTACTGAGTACCACATGCACATATCCTCTCATATAATCACCGCCACCACTCTGTGTGATCGGTGTAACACCCATTTTACAGATCAGGTCATTGAGGGTAAGTTGCTGATGATCGTAATTCAGTAAATGGCAGAATCAGGATTTGAACCCAGATTTGGCTGACTCCAAAGCTTGTGATACCACTCTAATGGCAGAAAGTGAAGAGGAATTAAAGAGCCTCTTGATGAAGCTGAAAGAGGAGAGTGAAAAAGCTGGCTTAAAACTCAACATGCAATAAACTAAGATCATGGCATCCAGTCTCATCTCTTCATGGCAAATAGATGGAGAAAAAGTGTAAGCAGTGGCATATTTTATTTTCTTGGGCTCCAAATCACTGCAGATGGTGACTGGAGCCATGTAATTAAAAGATGCTTGCTACTTGGAAGAAAAGATATAACAAACCTAGATAACATATTAAAAAGCAGAGACATCACTTTGTCGACAAGATCCCTATTGTCAAAACTATGGTTTTTCCAGTGATCATGCATGGATATAAGAGTTGGTCCATAAAGAAGGCTGAGCACTGAAGAATTGATGCCTTTGAATTGTAGAGCTGGAGAAGACTCTTGAGAGTCCGTTGGACAGCACAGAGATCAAACCTGTGATCAAATCCTAAAGGAAATTAACCCTGAATAGTCATTGGAAGGACTGATGCAAAAGCTGAAGCTTCAATACTTTGGCCACCTGATGTGAAGAGCTGACTCATTGGGAAAAACCCTGATGCTGGGAAAGACTGAGGGCAGGAGGAGAAGGGGACAACAGGATGAGATGGCTGGATGGCATCACTGACTCAAAGGACATGAGTTTGAGCTAACTGCGGGAGTTGGTGATGGAGAGGGAGGCCTGGTGTGCTGCAGTCCATGGGGTCGCAAAGAGTTGGACATGACTTGGAGACTGAAAAACAACAACAAAGCCTTTTTTTTTCCTGTAAATATTACTCCTTAAGCCCTCGTCACTCTCCTTTTAGCATCTGTGTCAGCTCTGATGGAGACCTCCACTTGGACTAATCCCTTTTGGGAGTGCTAGGAAGTTAGGGATCCTTACTCTGACATTTTAGCAGAAGAAATGATGTGCAGAATGCCTTCCTGAAGGGACACACACAGAGGCATCCTCTGGGCCTCTCCCATGATACTAACCCCCAGGGTGCTTTCGCCCTCAGGAGGACCGCTGAGTCTGAAAGCAGACACACTGTGGAGCTCAACTCTAAGCATTTGATCTGGGGCCTCCAGATCAAGGGCTGACTTGGAGAACATAACCATGGCGCCCCTTCCAGGTCTCTCTCTTTGTTTCAAGGGAAAAATCGAGAAGTCAGAAAATAACTGGGCAATGAAACAATTCTAGGCAGTTGGAAGCAAAGTGGAAAAAGCTACTGGAGGAATTCGAGATTCTTGTTTTCAATTTTCTTCTCCTCTAGAGAAAGTTTTTTTTTTTTTTTGTATCCATATGGACTTACCCTTTTGCTGTAATAGCAGAGAGGCTCCTATAAAATCTTGTTAAAAAGGAATTCTTGACAACATCTTAGAAAGCCCAAGTTATAAATATCTTAAAAGATAAGGAGGATACCATTGCCAAATTGAAGGAAGCAACTGGGCAAGGCATTAAAGCGGCAGAGAAACAGTCTGACAGAAACACTCAAGCCCCATCCAGCCCCTGAGTCCCTCATTCTGAAGCTTTCTCTTTCAAAGCCACCAAGAGAGCTAGAGATGAATTTCTGAAAGCTTTGAAGCTTGAATGGCCAGAGCTGGCACAGCAGGTATGGAGCACATAGATGGCCTTATGCGTCTGCCAAGCATGTAGCAGCACGTGGGGCTTACAAGGGAGATACTCCTGAATGTTTCCCCACCTGGGAGAATCAGAAGCATGGGCATACCTCCCTTCTCTCTGGGGTTCCCTTCTAAAATTAGAACTGCTTTGTCTGGGCCCTGCTGCCATGTCCTGCAGTGGTGTGCACCCCCAGGACCACACTGTGGCCTGTGACCATGTGACCATTTGAGGTGGCTGAACACTGACATAGATGGAGAAAAATGTGAGACTGGGCAATCGGGCATCAGGTCATGGTCCCCAGAAATGCACAGCAAAAAGACAATGCTGGTGAGACAGGCATTCAGGAGTGCAGTTTCCCAGAGTACTTTTGGGTCTGGTTTCATGGTTGGATTTCCTTTATTTTTTTCCTTCTATTTTTGTTTTTGGAAACTGGCAAGGGGAAGGAGTGTCAAGCGAGCATGGAGGCCTAGTAGATAAGAAACAGACCTTCCCAGTAAATGTGACCACAGGCGCGGCCCTGCCCTTCCCACCCCTCCCCGTCTCAGTGACCAGTCCAGATGTCACTGGAGCCCCAGCTTGAAGGCACTGCTTGATCCGTCCCTGGCACAGCGCAGGTCATCCATCCTGAAGCTTTCAGACCAGCCTGGAAGGGCTTGGCCTGGCTGCTGTTGCCATAGTAACGGAGTGCCAAGCCTTCCCTGAGAACAAGAAGGACCCTTGCCTTCTCTCCATTTCTGCTTCTGTTCCTGTGTGGCCCAGTGCTCTGCTTTCGCTCTCTCTCTCTGCTCTTCTCCGTTGCTCCCTGGCCTTTAGCCATTTTGACTCTCTTTTGGTTCCCAGAATGTGCGAGGCCGCATCCTGCATGAAACCTGTGATGGAGGTGTTCTCTTCCCCGCTGTCAGTACTTGGCTCCCTCTTACATCTCAGCTCAAATTTCCCTGCAACAAACATATCTTGAGTACGTACAATGTGCCCTATGCTCTTCTGGGTGCTTGGGGTTACATCAGTGAAGAGAACAAAGGCCTATTTCTGTGGACCAACTTTCCGTCTCTTCCTTGAATTCTCACCTGACCCCCCATCCTTCCAGGCTTGATCAAGTCCTTTAGTACATGACAGATGGTATCGGTGTTCTGTTTATTTAATGCCAGTTCCCCTACATTAGACTGTAGAGTCTACAAGGTCAGGAATTATGTCTCTTTAATTCACCACTGTATACCCAGTACCAACACATTGCCTAACACCCTGAAGATGCTCAGTAGATATGGGTAAAGAAATGGATAAACAGAGGGATGAATGATAGTTGTTTTTGTTGACAAGTAGCAGTATCAGGTGTGAGGATCACACATACTTCTGGAAGGAAGATGTTTGTGCTAAGAGGCTCAAGAAGAAGCTATACAGTGCTTCTCAAGTCCTTAGAACGTACAGATTCTTGTTCAGCCTTGTCTGAGGTCCAGGTGCCCCACTACCTAAGCTCTAGGCATTTTATGTTTTGTTTTCTTTTTTTAATGACTATGATCAAGCCTGACTGGAGAGCAGCATCTGTTTGCCTCCCTTGTCAATTTCGTCTTCTCAAAATGGAGACCTCCAAGGGGCTTGGTGAGAAACTAAACTCATCAAAACCAGCACCCCATTTACTTGGTCTGCCTGGAAGCCAACCGTCCTTTGGGCTACGGTAGAGATGGTCTTCATCTGGATTATCAGTTTCATACACTTTGCAATCAGCTATGCTGGTATTCAGAGTGAAATGCTACCATGGCAACTGCCACAACAGATGGTATTTGATCAGTCTCTAAGCTACAGAGGAGATATACAGCAGTGCTTCTGAGGTCTGCATATTTTACGGTATCATGAGACCCAGTCCGGCCTTAACCATGACTGAAATGTAAAGTTTCCCATTTGCCTGCCAGCCCCCTCCCTTCTCTTTCCAGTTGTTTGCCATTTGTTTTGATTTTCCTTGCTCTCTGCCTGGGCTGGATGTAGATGTATTTCTGGATGTGGGAGAGCTAGGCTGCAACGTACTTGATCCATGGAAGTTGCCCTGCAGGTTAATGTTTAGAGACTGTTGAGAAGCTCTTCAACTATGGGATGGAGATCCTGGCTGAGAGTGGGGGGAAAGGCTTAAAATTGCCAGCCTTTCTCTCTTGGATGTTCATGGACCATACAAGGTAGAGGCCACATATGGCCCCAAAGCAAGGGAAACGCTGGGAAGTGCATCTCGGTCTCAGTTTGTCCCCTTACTCTGCCCTCTCTTTCATCCAGCTCCTTTCTCCTTCCAGGATCTCTGGTGTTGTGGTCCCATTTCTCAGCTTCCTGCCTCCACCCTAGCTAGCATTACAAACTCCAGGAGCTTGATCCCAGAGCTCTTGGGCCCATTTCTATGGCCACAGCTACAGCAGCCTTCTCACCCAGTGCCCCTCCCCACCCCCTCAGTAACACTGGAATGTCAGACTTTGCACAGATATTTTTTCAGCTAATTTTGGAAAGCAGTTTATATTGGCCGCTATGTGTTAATGAACAACTTCGGTTCTATTTACATACTTTGCTGGTGAAGAGTCTTTTCCTTCGCTCTGCCTCTCAACTTTAACAGGATCCGCATCCCCCACTAGATGTCTGGATCCCATATGAGCCACCAGCCTCTTTAAAGATGAGTACCTCATTGTGCTGTGATGGGAACCCTAGGGCTGCCACTGGCCAGTCCCCTCCAGGGATGGTGTGGTGGGAGTATGCAGTCTCAGTCATACAGGAGGCTGGATTGTTTACCTGAACAGTGTTTATAAGAAAACCTTAAGGTGATATTGAATCACAAGAGAGCCTGGATCAAAGAAACAGCCTCCCCTTCTGTTCTCATTCCAAGTGAAGCGGGAGGTTGGAATCCACATCTGACCTTGCTCCCCAGCCCCTTGCCCTTCCTGGGGTACAGATGAAAAGAGCATGGGTCTCTGCCGCCTTGTCAGGCATGAGTTTTAACCCTAATGCGACATTATTAAAGAATGGATTTGAAATTTGAGGAATGTGTTTTGAACTCCTCCTGTGAGCAGAGAATTCATGGTAGAGGGGGGAGAAAATTCGGGCACTTGACAGGCTTATGAACTGTCTTTTAAATGATGAACCGAGTTCTTATTTTTAGGTTTTATGTTTTCTGGGAGTGCAGCTCAGCCATCTGGATAGTGTTCCTGTTTCATCTCCTCTTTAGGAGAAAGCATTCCTGGTGCCCTGGGGCCTCCTCTCTTCACCTAATGGAGGGAGATCCTAATGTTTCCCTTGTTTATTAGATGCTCTGATTCTCCTGGAAATGGAGGGGAGTCGGGGTGTGTGTGGACCCTAAAGAGAAGGATTGTGTAAATGTGTACTCCTGGACTGGGAGGAGAACTCTGCACCAACACCAGTAAAAGAATGGAGCGTAGTCCCTGGCACAGAGCAGACATCCCATCATTACCTTGATTGAATGAGTGATTAAAAGAATCATCTCAGAAATCTCACCCTTGGCACTGCTGACATGTAGGGTTGGATAATTCTTTATTGGGAGGGATCTGTGTTAGTAGCATCCGTAGCCTCTGAACACTAGATGTCAGTTCCCTTCAGGGTTATGACAACCCTGAATGTGACCAGATATGGCCAGATGACCCCTCGCCGGGATGGAGAGGATTGCATAAAATCCTCCTTTTCTAGTCTCCTTCACTCAGTGAAAAACTACTGATCAAAATTATGAAATTCGTTGACAGAGTGATAGGACTGTAAAAAAAAAAAAAGAGATGAAGTATTCCAGGTAACCCATGTATATTATCCCTCCCCTTAACAGAATTTAACATTTAAAAAGAAAACCCGTGGATCAGTTGAAATCTACCAAGGCTAGCCTTGCAAAAAGAAATTACCATGGACTTTAAATGACGACACATGCATCGAATGCTCCGCACACGTGCTCCCCGGAAGGGAGGTCTGTAGAACTGCCGTGTCGCAGTAAGCAGAGCTTTTCCTGACTCTTGGTGGCTGTCCTTTTCCGTGTGTTCACCGTTGCAGTGCCACGGTATTGGTGAAAAAACCTTAAACCTGCCCATCTCAGTCCAGCCACGTGACACCTCACAGGATAAATACAAATATACTATTTTTGATTTTGCATTATCAGGTTCAGGGGCGATCAGCCTTTTCTACTTCTCATTTTCCACGGGGACATGATTGCCAAAGCCTCCTTTCTGAGCTGTGCACCACGAGATATTAAAAGAAGTAGGTTTGGGTCCTGTATAGCACAGGGAACTGTATTCAGTGTTACTGTGATAAACTATAAGGAAAGGAATATGGAAAAGAATGTATATATAACTAAATCATTTTTCTGTACACAACTTTGTAATCGATGATACCTCAATAAAATTAGTTTAAAATTTAAAAATAAACACACACACCCAAAAAAGTGGATAGGATTATAGGAAGAGACAAGTGGTAGCAGGAGAATTTTATAATTTTACCATGATTTCAATATTAGTACCTTTGTATGGAGGGAAAAATCCTTTTTTAGGATTTTTTTAGTGGTTTTGACCTGTTACCACTGTGTGCAATAGCATGAATTTTCAAAAGCAGGGTTTTATAATAGAGTGCAGTCACATTTAGAGAGAGGATTTTTATTACACTTCTACACAGAAGCTGGCTGCTTTAAACACCTTGCATAGGATCCTCCCAACCATACTCTTCCTTCTTTGACCACCCCCTTCTCCCCCACTTCCCTCCAAGATGGTAGCTCCTGAATTGTCACTGTCGGTCATTCTGCACTGGAAAGAAGAAAAGAGCGCTTAAAGCCATCTCATTTTTCCTCCCGCTTTGTAAGATACAACTTTCTGCCATGGTGGAAGGCAAAACCCATAGCATCAGCATTTATTTTATCTGTGGGAAATAGCATTCCATCCCTTTTCCCAGAGATGAAAGAATGCCTCCCACATGAAGACCCTGGAAGCTGGGAAAGAGATGGGAACCTGAGCTTAAAAAAAAAAAAAGGCAAGGATGGAGCAGATTCTTTTTCAGTGGATGCAATTTTATTCAGGTGTCCCCAAGCTTAACATGTCTAGAAGCTGTGAAGACGGAGAGCAGAGACTGCCAGACATCAGGGGAGGGTGGACATGAACTTAAGAAGACTGCCTTGGAGCCAGACTGTACTCAAATGAGAGGTCGTAAAATGGAGACACTTTACTCTGTGGCTACAAAGGAGCCATCAGGATGTTGCTCGGGGGAGGAGAGAAGAATGGTCACAAGCACACTGTGATAGTCATTTATGGGTTCAGAACAAACCCCTTGGGTCAAATACTGGTTTGAGCTCATAAGCATGTGGCTGGAGCCTGGGAAGTCGGGCAGGGGCTGAGGGGTTGTAGAGGTAAGGAAGACGTGAAATGCAAACTCTGAAATCCAAAGTTCCCTCCACAAGTCCACAGCAATTTCTTTTATTTATGGTTACCACTGACATGAATCAAGCCTGAACATTTTCCTGTAGACCTAAAAGTAATTAACCCTGACAACTGAAGTCAAATTAGACCTTTGGGAATGACCTAATTGCTCTTTCCTGTGGTGGGGGGGCCAGGGGGGACGTGGGCATGCCCTTGGCCATAGCATCTACCCTGGAAAGCCTGGAAGGCCTCCCGGACTCTGGTGGGGTCGGGTCCCTTCTTGCCACAGAAGATACAAAGGACAGAGAGGTTGGGTGAGCTGGCAGCTCTGCTTGGTCCTCTGCGATGCCTGCCATCCTGAGAATTTTGTGAGTCAACACTACCCAGATTCCTGCTGAAATTCCCATTCACTCTTTTTATATTTGACTGCTCGCCTCCTCGGGGGCTGGAAACCTCTCCCAGCTGCTGGTGGGGGGGTGGGTCTCCTAACCTCATCCCCACCTCCATGTTTCTGGCAGCTGCTCCAGCGTTCGGGATAGCGTTGGTGACAGTGATCCGCACGAGAGCTCCGATTTCACCCTGGTTATTTTTGGCATCCGTGAGCAATCCAAGGCCTGGACTCTTGGCACTGTGTGTGGTTAGGATATTAGGTAACCTTTTCCTGTGCAAGTACAGACAAAGGAGAGTCCTGACCTGCATCCATCCATCCGTCCATTCGGCATTTTCATGTCATTTTTTTCCTCTTAGAAACTTAGCAAATGCACAATGACCCTCTCTTCTGACATAGCCTCTTGTTCCTAGTAAGAGACAGCTCTGGAGAAGGCTAAACATTTATTGAGTGTGTATTGTTTTTTTTTCCTCCTAGATTGAAAACATAGATGCCTGCTTGAATTTCCTGGCAGCTAAGGGAATAAACATCCAGGGACTCTCTGCGGAAGGTGAGTCAGCACCTGTCAAGAAGTTGCCCTTTCACTGTTTGAAATGCCCAGCTGTTACTTATTGATGACATTTACAGAGTTAAGTCAGTGGGTCCTGGTAGGCTCTTCCAATCTTGTTTCTTTCTGGTTTTGAGATTGCTCAATGCTTGTCTACACTTGAGGATGCCAGTTTTTTTGACAACCTGAAGAATCACTCCGAGAGTGCCAGTCCAACCATGCCAGCCTTGTCTGCCTGGCACAGAGCGAGCAGTAAAGATGGAGCCAGTTCTCTCTGAGAAGAGTTTCATCACACAATGCCGATTTGATTCACGTGACCGGCGAGTCAGTTAATTATCAAGCCAGGCCTTATCTGTGGTAGAGAGAACACTTAACCACAGAACATATTTAAATCGTACAAGTTCCCAGGGAAAAATGCCTAATCCTTATCTCTTACTTTTATTAGAAGAAGCAGCACTTTTCCTAGCTCAAAAAAAAAAAAGCATGTGATTTATTAATGAGATGCTCCATTCTGACATCCTGATTAGTTTTTAATTAACTACAATTTGGTGGCTAATTAACACATTAGTGTTTGCTGGTGGTTTGCTGTTCAATTAAGTGTTGGTCTGGAGATGGCTGGTCTGAATTCTTAGCCTCCTCAGGCAACATCTCACTATGGAACCTCGCTGTCTCTCTCTCTCTGTCTCCTGTTTGTAAATACAAGCAGTTGCCAGCTCCAAGGCTGCCCCAGGCCCCGGCATCCTCCCAAACTCATTAGGCTGCACCTGCCTCCAGTTTTCCCAGAACAGGTAGAGCGTGTGGGCTTCACATGGTACCACCCTAGCATGCTTGTGTTTCGCAAAGTTGCCTGTTAGCTCGACTCTGGAGGTTAGGGGGGGCGGCGGGTAGCACTGAGGAAAGACGCAGCCCCGTGGAGCAGGTAAGTTTGCAAACATGAACCTTTTTGGCCCTGTGCCCTACCTTTGCCCTGCTGCGTGGTGAAGGCTTGGTTGTCCTGGCTGGGTTTCTGGACTGTAGTCTCTCTCTGTTTTGGAGGTGGGCGGCCGCTATTGGTGTCTTATGTCTCTGATCGCAGTTCCCCAAGTGGGACCTCTAATAGGCTGGGGCTGTCCTGGGTCAGACACGATCACACTGCTTCTGGAAGTCTCTGAGCGAGCTCTTGGTGATCAGCCTTCATCTCAGCTCAGAGAGAAGGGTCCATAGAGGATTGCTTGGTCTGGGCTGTGGGCCCCCCTCCTCCGGGGATGACACCTGGGCTGAATGGCATGCACCTTGCTGGGGCATGGGGGGTTGTTGGTGATATTTCAATGGAGATGTAGGGAGATGCAAATTTCTGTTCCAAGGAGCACATGACTTCTTCCTGGAAGAGAGTGCTGGTGCTGGTGTTGGGGTAGGTGGTGGGCGCACATTCCTTCTAGTTCCTGGGCGTGATCAGATCCCAGGCGTGTGCCCTCACAGCAGAGCATCAACAGGGGCTTCTACAAGTTATGCATAGCAGATGGAGCTCCAGGGGATGCAGACCATAGGCCAGCTTCATCTCATGTGGTCTGAAGGTGACCCTAGCCACTCTGCCGTCCATCTACCCATTGTCCTGCCTTCTGCCTGCCCTGTCTCTCCCCTGCCCCCACCTGCCTCATCTTCTCTATACCTTAAGGCATAGAGAGTCTACTCAACAAATTGTTGAATGAGTAAGTACCAACTGCCCCCAGGTGGCTTAGTGAAAAGAATCCACCTGCCAATGCAGGAGACGCAAGAGACCTGGGTCCGCTCCCTGGGTCAGGAAGATCGCCTGGAGGAGGAGGAAATGATAATCCATTCCAGTATTCTTGCTTGGAAAATTCCACGGACAGAGGAGCCTGGTGAGCTATAGTCCATGGAATCGCAAAAGAGTCAGATACGACTGAGCGCGCACACACGTGTTTTGAAGGCTTTTATCTGCGTCAGCCCCAGCTCTCACAACAGGCGATGGAATTTACAGTAGACTGAGTTATAGATGAGGAAAGCTTGCCTTAAGGAAGTTGTGAAGCCTATAGTGAGTGAGTGGCAGGGCAGGGTGTTGAACCCAAGTGATGTCAGAGCTCATGTTCGTGGTGTCTTTGGGGACAGTAGATGGATAAAATCCAAGCTTGCCATGTACAGATGAAAGAAGTCAAAACAGATGTAGAGCCTCTGTCCTAGTGGACACTGTCTCAGAAGATGCTGGGACACTCCCAAAGGCACATCCTGCAGAGGGACCAGCCCTGGCCCCTGGTCAGTGGCGGGATGTGGCCCCTGTGAGTCTCTGAGCAGAGAAGAACAGACTGGAACCAGTGGGTTGAGAATCAGTCACTGGGGTATAACCGTGAAGTGAGTTTTTCAGAAACTGCCCCCCACCTGTGCTATGCTAACCCGTATCTTTCTTGCTGGGTTGAGGCTCATTTAGTATCTGGGCCAGAACCTACTTCTCTTTAGTCTTGCACAGTTATTAGGAGATGCAGGAGACATAGGTTCCATCCCTGGGTTGGGAAGATGCCTTGGAGGAGGAAATGGCAACCCCCTCCGTTATTCCTGTACGGAAAACTCCATGGCAGAGGAGCCTGGTAAGCCTCAGTCCATGGAGTTGCGAAAGATGCAGACACAGTTGTGAAAGATTCAGAGCAGGCACACACGCGTGCACGTGCTTTTAAGGCTTTACGCCATAAATTTAAGAATAGATTTATGTCAGTATTTAAGGCTCAGTCTTGTTCATTTTTAAACTTCAATCTCAAACTCAAAGCCTTTTCCTGGTGTCTCCCAGAGCAGGTGGCTTTGGAAGACTGAAGGGGGGTGGGGCATGATGCCTTCCCTTCCCTCCCCTCGTCCCTGTGCCTGAGCGGCCAGGATCAGGGCCAGAGCAGAGAAGCAGAGTTCCGCCAGGGATGAAGCTGCTGCCATTCTCTCGGGTGACTATCATTGCCACTGTCCTGGGTAGGGGGGTCTCTGTGTGCCCAGCCGACTGGGCACTCAATCCCATGCTGCTTCCAGGGTCTGGTGGGAGGTTTGACCAGCTTTTCCAGCTCACCCCCAGCTGGTAGCCTTCACCTCCCATCCCCCTGATGAGGACTCTGTCCCTACACTGAGGTGGGCCCGGCAAGGCCGTAGACCTCAGCCTCATGGTCCCTGCATTCCCCCTCATAGTGGAGCAGGAAGGGGTGGGCTCTGTCCTCCACCTGTAGCGATGGAGCAGACCTCCCGGCACCTGGATGTCCCCACCTTATGCCACCTTATGGCCTCTCTCCAGCTGTTTCCAGCTTGGGAGGCCCGTAGGCAGCTCTGCCAAGTCTCTTCTAAGCAGGTGTCCCCACGGGGCCCTGGGGTGCCAGCACCACTGCTCGGAGGAAATTTTCTTGGGGCCTCCACCCCTTTGACTTGCAGAGGTGCCCGGACCCCACCTTCTTGCTCCTTGGATAAGGGGTGGGGATACCCTGTCTCTCAGATCATCAGTCACGACCACCCTTGCTCACCCTCAGTGCCATTCTCTCATCTGGATCTTCTCCTGATTTGGGGTTGGGTGGGTCGAAGTGGGTGATACTGGTCTTTGATGGTAAGACTGATTCTGGACTAGGACAGTTTGTGGGGGTGGGGGAGTGAGTGACTGGCCCCAAGTTTTGTCAGTTCCTTGAACTTACAAATCAAGAATACTGAGAGCATTTTATCCTCAAATGAGTCTTAGTCACAATTTCAGGGTTATAGGAAATACCTCCATTTGACATACTGTTCAGTTATAGGAAAGGAAATCATATATTGAGAACCCACCATGTGCCATCACTGGGCTGAGAGCCGTACACAATTTTTACCTGATTTAATCCCCCAACAACCTTCTGAGGTCGGTATTATATTACCCCATCTTACAGATGAGGAAACTGAGGCCCAAAGAGAATGTTACATGTAGCAAAAGGGAGGCCCGCAGGTAGGCATTGCTCAAGCTACTCACAGCTGTTGATTTAAAGGCCTGGTGTTTTCTACTGCTCACTACTACCCACACTTCCAACCACCTGCATTATGACTAGAAAATCATTATAGTGGTTAAAGAATAATGTCATATTAATGCTTTGTGTTTTGCTTTTGAAGATGATTGAGCACCCCAAGGTTCCTCCTCTGATTGAAAGAAAAAGAAAAAATCAGTGGTTGGAAAGCCCCACAGGCACATCACCACCCTTTCCCAGTGACTTAAGCAGGTTTGGAACCTGGGAGGGTGTATGCACCTGTCCTTGAAGCGTTTCAGCAGCTCAGGGCCCTGCCCTGACCTGCCTGTGAGAGAGCCACAGGGAACCTTCGTTCCAGGGCAAGACAGCCAAAGTCTGTGAGCCGGGGCTGCAGGCCAAGCTGAGCCCTGCGGAGAGGCTGCTAGTTCGCAGCTTCTCGCACCTCCTCGGTGTTTCCAAAGGCTGGACCCATCCACTTGCTCCTGGATACCGGCCAGAGTCCTGTGAGCTTGGGCCTCCCCCTGCCTCGGGTGATGGTCTAGATCCCTTCAGCCCCTTTCCTACCACACTTCTGTCACCACCATCTGTAAACCTGTCCCTGGGAGGAAGGCCTCTATCTCTGGGAGTGATTTTTTTTTCCTGTTGCATTGAGAACTCTTTGAATTTATCTCATAACAACTTTTATATGTAACATGCAGCAGTGTTAATTATCTTATCATGTTGTACATTACATGCCTAGTTCTTATTTATCTTAAAACTGGAAGTTGGTACATTATTGAGTGCCTTCATCCAGTTCCCCCATCCCCACCTTTGGTAACCACAAATCTAATCTCTTTTTTTAAATAAAAACAACTGTTTGCTGATTAAAGACAAAGTTTATCTTCAGAGGTCATAAAGAGATCCTAAAAACTCAATAGAAAAATAGTTATATCAATACAACAAGTTATTCTCTGAAGAGGAAATACAAATGGCCATTAAACATAGGAAGAAGTGCTTCACCTCACTAACATTCTGAAAACTACTTAAAATAACCTGATACACATACTTTCATGCATCAGGTGATTAAAGATTGAAAGATCTGATAATATCAAGTGATTGAGAGGTAGGTACTCTTATAAACTTTCCTTGTGGGAATACAGTTTAGACTGTTCATCTGTATGATCAGATTCCATTAAAATCTGAACTGTTTGTTACTCATTTATTCCACTTTTCCATATCTCTCTTTGAGATTATACCTGGGAGTTTTGAGAAGACCTGGCATTTGCGCTGCTTGGCCCTAAGCCCATTCTCCTGGGATGGGGAAGCAGAGGTCTGGAGGGGAAGGCTTTTCTTATTCAGCACACATTTGCTGGGCACATCCTGTATACCAGGGGCAGTGCTAGGCACCAGGGTACATGGAGATTCATGTCAGTCGTACAAAACCAGCTTCAATTCAAATTAATAAGAGAGTTGTGCCGGTGGGATATATAGGATCCAGTCAGTGGTACCCAAAGAAAGGTAACAGTCAGCTCTACCTGGGGCTGTCAGGGGGCTTCACAGAGACAGTGATGCTTCCCTTGGGTTTTGCAAGATGAGTAGGCTTTCACCAATCGGAAAGGGAAGGTGAAGGGAAATTTAGACAGATACTCAATTCAGTTCAGTTGCTCAGTTGTGTCTGACTCTTTGCAACCCCATGAATCGCAGCATGCCAGGCCTCCCTGTCCATCACCATCTCCCGGAATTCACTCAAACTCACGTCCATCAAGTCGGTGATGCCATCCAGCCATTTCATCCTCTGTCGTCCCCTTCTCCTCCTGCCCCCAATCCCTCCCAGCATCAGAGTCTTTTCCAATGAGTCAACTCTTCACATGAGGTGGCCAAAGTACTGGAGTTTCAAATTTAGCATCAGTCCCTCCAGCGAACACCCGGGGCTGATCTCCTTTAGAATGGACTGGTTGGATCTCCTTGCAGTCCAAGGGACTCTCAAGAGTCTTCTCCAACACCACAGTTCAAAAACATCAATTCTTCAGTGCTCAGCTTTCTTCACAGTCCAACCCTCACATTCATACATGACCACAGGAAAAACCATGGCCTTCACTATATGGACCTTTGTTGGCAAAGTAATGTCTCTGCTTTTGAATATGCTATCTAGGTTGGTCATAACTTTTCTTCCAAGGAGTGTCTTTTAATTTCGTGGCTGCAGTCACCATCTGTAGTGATTTTGGAGCCCCCCAAAATAAAGTCTGACACTGTTTCCCCATCTATTTCCCATGAAGTGATGGGACCAGATGCCATGATCTTCATTTTCTGAATGTTGAGCTTTAAGCCAGCTCTTTCACTCTCCTCTTTCACTTTCATCAAGAGGCCTTTTAGTTCCTCTTCACTTTCTGCCATAAGGGTTATGTCATCTGCATCTCTGAGGTTATTGATATTTCTCCCGGCAATCTTGATTCCAGATAGGTATTAGGGCATAGTAATGTGATGGGCACAGAGGACTTGCTTTTTATCAGTCTTGCAGGTTGCAGGCAGGACGATGCTTCCAGGTGCCTCTGACAAGGAGTTATAGGCGTTTGGCGTGAAATCGATCCCTGGGTCAAGAAGATCCCCTGAAGGGAAGGGAAGCTCCCCCCGAAAGGAATCTTTTCCAGGCAGCACAAATCCCAGGTTCCTGACTTGATTAGCTCAAACCTGGGTTTGTGGCCCTGATAGCCAGAGACCTGCTGCTGAGCTCTCCTCCTCTCATTTGGAGCCAGAAAACAAGCTTTCTGGACCCTTAGCGTAAAAGCAGCAGGCAGATTGTCTCCATTGTCCTCCTTTGGGGTCTCCAGAGTTCTGGGGTGAGTGGGACCGTTTCTGTCCCTTGCCAGCAGGGGGCGCTGTGGGCTCTATTCCCACCACAGAAGAGCTGCTGCAGTGGGGTTGCGTAGAGGGCAGATAGGATTCACAGCCCCAGATCAGCTGGGTGACCTTACACCATGGCTTAAGGGGACTGAATAGGAATCCCGAGTCTACAGTCTAGGCAGCCTTCCCTCCAAAGCAGCTTTCTTTGTATTAGATTATTCCAATGCTTGTGCCTAAGTAAACCAGACTTGAGATCTCTTTTAAATAATGTTGAAAGAAAATAACTTTATTAAATCCCACCTTGCCCAACATGCCCTACAGCATCTATGCAGATTAGGAGCAGTGAGTGGGAGTAGAGATCAGTCAGAACCCAAGGAGGTTGAGTCAAGGCAATACTGAATTCTAGTGGGAATTGGCCTTTGGTCTTCTGTATAGTTTATTCTTCAGTTTATGTCTGGATGGCCGTAGGAGAGAAAACAGAGCAGGGCTTTTATCCTGTTTTCGATGCCCTGCTAGCTCATGTTCCTTAGACAAGCCATCTCTCTCTCTCTGTCTCTCTGTAGGCAAGAATACTGGAGTGGGTTGCCTTTCCCTTCTCCAGGGGATCTTCTTGACCCAGAGATCGAACCCAGGTCTCCCACATTGCAGGCAGATTCTTTACCATCTCAGCCACCAGGGAAGCCCATCTCTCTCTAGGTGTACTTTTTTTTTTCCTTTCTAAAGATCAAGAGTGTGAGGATAGTTGATCAGAAATAAAATGATGCTTTTTTCCCCAAAGCCTTAGGAAATGTCATAGGGGGAACATTTTTGTGGGCTGGTGGATTTTGTTTTTAGAGAGCCTATGTAGCCAGGCCTTGTGGCACACAGACAAATGCCATTTGGAAATAAGAAAGGAACACCATTCTAGCTATTTTGGATACTGTCTGTTAAAGACCACCCGTGGCATGAAATGTGTGTCTGTTAACTCCAAACAGGGCATTCACTATACTTGAGTCCTGTGTTCTGAAATGGATAACATGCGGTCTATCCATATAACGGGATAATGCCTAGCAATATAAAGAAACAAACTAATGATAACGTTCTCACCCAGTTGAACCTTAAAAGCATGCTCCATGGAAGTGTAGTTGCTCAGTTGTGTCCAACTCTTTTCGACCCTATGGACTGTAGCCCGCCAGGCTCCTCTGTCCATGGAATTCTCCAGGCAAGAATACTGGAGTGCGTTGCCATTCCCTTCTCCAAGGGATCTTCCCAACCCAGGGGTTGAACCCAAGTCTCCTGCATTCTTCCGTGGAAGAAGCCAGATACAAAAGACTACAGGTCACGTGATTCTACTTACAGGAAATTGGCCCAGAATAGGCCAGTCAATGAAAACAACATTAGAATTTGCCTGAGGGGATGGGTTTGGAACTTGATTACAGATGAGCACTTTTCAGGGTGATGGAAAGTCTAAAACGAGAATTTACTAAATTTACATTATAGTAAACTATAGTAACATTATATAACTAGTCATTATACACCTGATTTTGTGGTTGTAAATTATACCTCAATAGAGCTGATTTCTTTTTTAAAAGGAGATGCCTACTGAGTTTTCTCTAAAGTGAGATGATTATGGTTGGCTTTCTTCTTGAGGCCTGTGATTGTCTTGAGGGGATGTGCAGGAAGGAGGGACAGCTCCTTAGGCTTCTTGTAGGGTGAAGAGCCCTGTACTCTCGAAAGGTGGCAGGTACAACAACCTTATTTTCTGAACCAAACAAGGAAGTACAGAGACAGGCTTTTATTTTCTCATTTAATCCTGTTAATCTCCATAGCATCTCTATGGGGAAGGTGTGGCACACATTTAAAGAAGAAAATGAAGCTCAGAGAGGTTAACTCTTGGAAAAACTTTGAAGTCTTCAAATGATGGACTTGAGAAATGCAAACCCTGGTCTTTGCGGCTCTAACAATCAGTGATCCATATAGTAAAAATGCTTCTTCCTAAGAAACGGTGTGTGCATGGGAGCACTGGGCCCTTTCACAAATAAAAAGAGGTTTTCAGGAAGAATAGGACAGTTCTGAGCAATGAAGGCAGAGTGCCGAAGAACTGATGCTTTTGAAGTGTGGTGTTGGAGAAGACTTCTTGAGAGTCCCTTGGACTGCAAGGAGATCCAACCAGTCCATTCTGAAGGAGCCCTGGGATTTCTTTGGAAGGAATGACGCTAAAGCTGAAACTCCAGTACTTTGGCCACCTCATGTGAAGAGTTGACTCATTGGAAAAGACTCTGATGCTGGGAATGATTGGGGGCAGGAGGAGAAGGGGACGACCGAGGATGAGATTGGCTGGATGGCATCGCTGACTCGATGGACATGAGTCTGAGTGAACTCCAGGAGTTGGTGATGGATAGGGAGGCCTGGTGTGCTGTGATTCATGGGGTCGCAAAGAGTCGGACACGACTGAGCTACTGAACTGAACTGAGCAATAAATGACTGAATGTCACAGAGAGAGACTATGACAAAGCCGGCTCCATTCATCTGCCCTGGGCTGGCAGGTAGATTGTGAGGGAGCCGACGTGGACATACCTACTTTTTGCAGGAGCAATCCCTGATCCTCTGGCTTTGCTGTGGAATTTGTTAGTTCCTCCTGTCTTTGTTTTTCATGCGTGATTTTTTTAAAAATGTATTATGGAATGTTTGACACATTCCATAATAAAAGAATACTTTTATTATAGAAGGAGAATAAAGAATATTTCTGTGCCTGTGAGCTAACTTAAGAAGTAAAACACTATCCACTATCTCGCATGCTTCTAAATTTATGACATGGGATGGGGATGTAAGTAAGCCAAGTTATACCATGTTGGGTGACTGAATGAGATCATGTATGTGAAAAGCCTCATTCGTATATGCTAATTAGTAATAGCTCTATAAAAGACACTGAAATCTTACATAGATTTCATCTGGCATGATTATAGCTCTATTTTCATCATCCAGGGAATTCTATTTTTAGAGGAAAATTGTTTTCCCGAGTTCCTTAACAGGTCTTGCCCTGCCTGCTAGCCCTTGATTCTGGCCCTGCCCCCTGTCATTGTCCAGCTGAGTTAACCAGGGGGACGTCACCTTACCCTCCACCTTGCCAGGAGGAAAATGCCCATTCTCAAGAAGGACATGGAGACTCAGAGGTTGCATCTTACAAAACCTCAGTCTGTAGACTGACTGAATCATCCCATTCACACCTCACATCCTGTGACATTGGTGTCCTTGTCAAAACATTTAGAAGCAGCAGCAGAACAGGCCGTGGCTATGTTCTGCTTTGGTTTCCTTAGGATGGAGAAGGAAGCAGGGATGAAGGGTTAAAGCTGAGCTGGCCCAAAGAAACGG
>SJYC01075410.1:0-24576 GCA_006408675.1 Madoqua kirkii | reverse complement strand
AAGAAACGGGGCGGGGGGGGGGGTTCCCACATTTTGGGAGCTTTCTGTGCTCCCTGCATTGCACACAGTGGTTTATAAACATCTTGGCTTGTCCAGGTGAGCCCTGGCTTATACCTGTTGTCCTAATGTAATTAAGAATGTCTCCCTCTCAAAAATGCCATGTGGTAAGATGTCACAAAGTAAAAAAAACAAAAAATCTTTTAAAAACAAAAGGGACATGTTATATTGTTATATGCTGATGATAAATCAGCTGTTTTATTATTTTTAAAATTTTTAATTGGAGGATAATTGCTTTGCAATGCTGTGTTAGTTTCTGGTGTACAACAACATGAATCAGCTAAAAGTACATATATCCCCTCCCTCTTGAGTCTCCGTCCCACCCCACCCCTTGTCCCACCCGTCTAGGCTATCACAGAGCTCGGAGCTGAGCTCCTGTGTTATACAGCAGCCTCCCACTAGCATCTCTTTACACGTGTAGTGTATATAAGTCAATGCTACTTTCTCAGTTCACCACACCCTCTCCATCCCCCACTATGTCCACAAGTCGGTTCTCTGCAAAAACCGTTATTTTTAAGGCATGTAGCTGGAGCTCTATGGGAAGCTCCCACAGGATTCTGGAGCTGTGGTTGTCATACAGGAACCAGGACCAGTGAAAGACGTGACTGTTTACCGGTGGGCCCTCACCTCTCTGCTCAGATTTGATCTGCAAAAGCACCTTGGCAGCAGAGCAAGCTGTTGGTATTGTCAGGTGAGGCCCAGAGAGATTCAGTGACTTGCACAGCTAGTATGTGGTAGAGGACAGACTGAAATTCAAGCCTTGCTTTTCCAAAAGCCTGGCTCCTGATGGTTTTCTCCCACAATCAGCACAAGCTAGCTCCCGAAGAGTGAAAGCTGGATTCTAGTAGTCTGTATTGTCACTTTCTTCAAGAGCCTGGAAAGGGGAGCTCTCCAACAGGAAGTAATTGGCCTGACCTAGTCAGCAAATCACACCCCAGGGCACTGGCAGGCTACCAGAGGATAAGGCTTGCTTCTCAAGAACCCCATTCACGCCTTCTGCCCTTCAGCTGGTCATTGGAGGAAACTCTGGTTCCTTTATCAGCATCCTCTTGCCAATCCTGGGATAACCTGAAGATGTGTGTTATCCACACCGGGGGTGGGGGCTTCCCTTCCTCCAACCCCATTCCCTTTAACTCCCTTCCCAATTCAGAAACATTCAGCCTAAGGGTGGAAGTAGAAAAAAGCAGACACATTACTTTGCCGACAAAGGTCCGTATGGGTGTGGTCACGTATGGATGTGAGAGTTGGACCATAAAGAAGGTTGAGTGCTGAAGAATTGATGCTTTTGAACTGTGGTGTTGCTGGAGAAGACTCTTGAGAGTCCCTTGGACAGCAAGGAGATCAAACCAGTCAATACTAAAGGATAACAGTCCTGAATATTCACTGGAAGGACTGATGCCGGAGCTGAAACTCCAATACTTTGGCCACCTGATAAAAGAACTGATTCATTGGAAAAGATCCTGATGCTGGGAAAGATTGAGGGCCGGAGGAGAAGGGGACAACAGGACGAGATGGTTGGATGGCATCACTGACGTGATGGACATGAGCAAGCTCTGGGAGCTGGTGATGGACAGGGAAGCCTGGAGTGCTGCAGTCCATGGAGTTGCAAAAAGTCGGACGTGACTGAACGACTGAACTGAAGAGTGCAAGTGAAGCAGGGGGAGCACCCAGGTTCCCCCTTCTCTGTCCCACGTGCTGGGCGGCCATATTGTCTTACCCTCGGGGTCAGTTTAGACCCTGGCCATCAGCACCTGGTGTTAAAAGAACTGTAGAAAAGGAGGGATTGCCCAAGGAGATACACCGTTGCATCCATAGCTCCTGCCTGGGAATAAATATTTCCTTCTCTGAAGCTCTTTATGCACGCCTTGAGGCCAATACATTTTAAAATCTAAAAAATTCCATCTGGAATGAAAAATTTTCTTAGCCCCACTGTGCACACATTTTTTTTTTTTTAATGTAGGGGAAAAAATGTTTTTAATGTGAGTTCTTTGTGGAAGCAAGCCCTATGGCTTATCCCCATACCCACCCCAAACTCAAGTTGTTGATTTGATGTACAGGAGACAGCCATGTATCTGAGGGCAGGATGATTGGGCAAAATTAGGTGAGGATTTTGGGGTGGGCTGGCAGCTACTTGGCACGCTCCGGGTTGCTTGAAGCATGGAACAGGGATTTGGGGGTGCTGTGTAGACACCAGTGAGTTTTCCCGGTGCCTCCATCCCTCGAGCCCTTCCTCTGCGTCCTGGACAAGCACAGTCTTGCTCGGGACTCTGTCTTTTTCGGTTGTGTCCTTACTGAGAACTACCTCCTCGCACTCGCCAGACATCCCATTGCAGCTTGCCTCGGGTGCCCACTCTAATCACAGTGGGGAGAAATCAGCTAATTTGTCTGTGGTTTAGGCCAGATTTTAATTGACTGTGATACCAATTAAGTGTTCAGGAAATCGGTCCTATCCTAGAGGAATTAAAACTCACGTGGGGGCTGAAACTGCCTCCTAAAAGGGTGCGAGACGGGGCTCCCCAGAAGGGCTTCCTCCTCTAACCGGAATCTCCCCATTGTCTTGCAGAGATCAGGAATGGAAATCTCAAGGCCATCCTAGGCCTCTTCTTCAGCCTCTCCCGGTACAAGCAGCAGCAGCAGCAGCAGCCGCCGCCCCAAAAGCCGCACCTCCCCTCGCCACTGCCGCCCGCCGGGTCCCAGGCATCAGGGGCCCCTTCCCAGTGCCAGGCTGGCCCTCCTCAGCAGCAGGTGCCAGCCACCCCCCAAGCCCCGTGCCAGCCTCACCAACCAGCGCCACATCAGCCATCAAAAGCACAAGCCGAGATGCAGTCCAGGTGGGCGCTCCTCGTCAACTGATAATTCAGCTTTTCTCAGGGTCTTCTTCACACTGACCCCCTTCTAGCCTGCACCCCACGTGATTCGGGTTTGCGCTTCTGCAGATCTGAGAACTACCACTAGTTTGTGGGGAATCAGCATGACCTTGAAATGGATGTGCCTGGTGGAGATGGGGGTATTAGAGATCAGAGTCGCCAGCCGCTCCCGCCTTAAACTCTAGCTTGTTAACACACACGTGCTCATAGGCAATAAACAGCCCCTAAAATAGACTTCAGACTTCTGTGTGTCAGCCTACAGGCTGGGTATTCATGTTATACGTACAAAACAGTTTTGCTTAGTGGAGGCAGAAGTTCTCCAGCAGATACCTCTGCTTTGCCAGAAGAGAAATCCTGAGAAACCCAGAAGAGAGATAGCAAGTGGTTTTTAGCAGGACGAGAGGCTGCCCACTTCTCTGAGTGGGCCAGTATCTCCTGATGGGGAGTCAGTGTGCCTGGGTTTTGTTGACCTTGGAGCCCGAGAGCAGTGTGGCTATGGCCCTCTGCTGTTTGGATCAGGACCGAGTTTTTGTTGGTGTTTCCAGAGGATCTTGCAAGGAACGGTATACCAGGAGGACAGAACAGTTACCGTCTACTCTGTTCACATGCTAATAGCTGCATTCCTAAACAAACAAAAAATCACCTGATAAAACATTTAATGAGGGGGAAAAAAATAGAGGAGGGGATTAGGAACTAGAAAGTTTTTGACTCATAGTAAAGTTTTGGAGAAAAATTTTTTTTAAGCCATAAAACTTTAGCTATCAAACCTAAATGCCACCACTCAAATTGATTGCTTGATTTCATTGACTATATGCTACAGAGTGACGGCTTTTTCTTTCCAGTCCCCCAAAGCACCAGCACCAATAATCATGGGTTTTCTCACACACCATCATGTCCTTGGTAGCCATTTGTAGTTGAGTGAAGCTCAAAGTGGTTGAAACAAAGCAGCTGGCCTCGAGATGGTTAATAGTCACAGCTGTTTTTCCCCAGGAGAACTGCTGCTTCCCAACTGTGATTGTGTTAAAACCAGCAGTGACAGATGTGATGTAAGTCAGAACCCCTAATTAATTATCTAATTATATCCAGTTCTCATTGTGAAAATCTGTGGGCCAGCAGGGATGCCTGGGCAGCCAGGCAGCCAGCCTCCACACCTCTGCCCGGAAGGGCCCCCTGAGTGGAAGCCATTCTGTGATGCCTAGTGGGGTCAGGATGACCACATGATCTGGGCATCATTTCCCACACGGCATGCTGCAGAGTGCTTATTCCCTGGATGACAACTTGCAGGGAAGGGTTCTATGGAGGGAAAATTGGTGCCTGCTCCTTACATCCTCCTGGAGGAGGCAGGCAAAAGTGGGAAGAGAAATATCAGAAGTGGTAGTACAAGAAGATAATGGGATTCAGAGGGATTAGGTTCATAATTTAAGTTGGGTTGATAGGTTTCTCTGAGGACCTGACACCAAAGTAGAAACAGGAGTGACAGGGAGCTAGTTGTGCAGGTGTGGAAAGGTCAGGGAGAGGGGGAGCAGCTGGTGCAAAGGCCCTGTGGTAGGAGTAAGCTGGGCAGGTGGGAGGAGCCGAGAGAAGGCAAGTGTGGCTGGAGCTCCGTGAGCAAAGGGGAGTGTGAAGTGAAAGGCAGCCTTATAAGCAAAGAGAGCTGCCAAGATTGACGTGAAAGGCAATGGGACCCGTCACCCTGGAGCTGTGTAATCCCATAGCCCGGAAGCAAGGTCACAGGGATAGCTATACAGGCTGAACCCTTGGTGTTTCATTCTAAAGGTAATTAAGCCATTGGGCGGTCTTGAGCAGGAAGGAGACTTAATTTACAGTTGTTATTTTAAAATCACTTTCGTTTCTCTCTAGAGAATAAGACGGTGGAAGGGTCAAGAATAGAAGGAAAGATCCCAGCTAAGAGGCTTTGTCATCCTCTAGGTCAGCCGTCTCCACCCTTCTTGGCACCAGGGACCAGTTTCGTGGAAGACAGTTTTTCCATGGACCAGGGCCGGGTGGTGGTGGCTTCAGGATGATTTAAGCACATCACATTTGTTGTGCACTTTATTCCTGTTACTGTTATATCAGCTCCACCTCGGATCATCAGGCATTAGCTCTCAGAGGCTGGGGCATCCCTGCTCTAGGTGACAGTGGCTTAGATCAAGGTGGTAGAGCAAGTATGGAGATGGGCCAGTTCGGGTATTTTAGAGGATGAGCCAACAGAACTGCAGGTAGACTGACTGGAGTGAGGAAGGGAGGAATCACAGACAAGTCCTTGATTTCCAGCTCGTGTGTTTAGGCAAATGGTGGCACTTACTGAGATAAGGAACCTGGGGGGGAGTAGGGGAAAGGACATGTGTACCCTGGGAATCTTCAGTAGAAGATGTAGAAAGCCTTCTCAAACTGAGCCACAGAACTCTTCTTAGAAGAGTGTCTCATTGCATAGGGTTCCAGGGAACACGTGTTGAAAAACACCGGGCTTGTGTCATTGAGCTACAATAGCCTGAGACATCCGTCACCACCATAAGCATTTGTCTTTCAAAAGAACCAGAAGTCCCAATCAGTATACCCATCTCCCAGTAAGAAAAAGCATCCTGCTGTTAATAAATGCTTTACCTAGAGGGACTTTCCTGGAGTGCAATGGTTGAGACTTCGCACTTGGACTGCAGGGCGCACGGGTTCCATCCCTAGCCAGGGAAAAAGGATCCTGCATGCCGTGTGGTGTGGTCAAAAAACTGCAAGAGTGAAAAATAGATGCTTAACCTAAAGAGCAGCCACACTCACTTAAGCCAGGTTTTTAATGTCCTTTTTTTCCAGAGTGGTTCCTGCCATCATGCCCCCCAACCCTACAATGTGGTGATGAGACAAGTTTGGCTCTGGAATCGTTCTGTGTCCTCCTTCATCCTTTACTTGGCCCCCTTCACCCTTTATTTGGCCCGTATTAGGTTACTTTAGCAGATGGTTGGTTTTATTCATGACATACTGATGCTTTCTAGTTTTCCTTCCAGAGGATAATCTTGTTCTCAAAGTCTGGAGTTTTTTCCAGAGTGGCTCCTGCCATCATGCCCCCCGACCCTACAATGTGGTGATGAGACAAGTTGGGCTCTGGAATCGTTCTGTGTCCTCCTTCATCCTTTACTTGGCCCCCGTCACCCTTTATTTGGCCCGTATTAGGTTACTTTAGCAGATGGTTGGTTTTATCCATGACATACTGATGCTTTCTAGTTTTCCTTCCGGAGGATAATCTTGTTCTCAAAGTCTAGAGATGTGATGCTCCATACTCGTACACTGGCTGAAAATTTAAAAACAGTAAAGTCACTTCTCTGGCTTAGTTCCATTGTATTCCTATCCCCAAATTCTGATAGCCCAGATCCTACGGGTAATGGTTCAGACCCTTGATCATTAACATCAAATGTTGACACAACCCCCAAATACCAGGCTTGTGTTGATCCTTCCTTAGAGCTCCACTAGGCACAAACATGCCTAAACACCATGCCTCTCAAGATAGACTCTGGCTTAGTTCCATTGTATTCCTATCCCCAAATTCTGATAGCCCAGATCCTACGGGTAATGGTTCAGACCCTTGATCATTAACATCAAATGTTGACACAACCCCCAAATACCAGGCTTGTGTTGATCCTTCCTTAGAGCTCCACTAGGCACAAACATGCCTAAACACCATGCCTCTCAAGATAGCAAACACTAAAACTTGACAACTTTTCCATAATGTTTGTTAATTAAAAAAAAAAAAGAGTTGTGGAAGCTGAGCAAGGAGAATTGAGATACTGGCATGAAGGAGAAAGCAATTCCTCCATGATGACTAAATGGAGACTCACTTTTACTTCTTATCAGCTTTTCTCATTAATTTACATGATGGCTGAGAAGTTGATCCACCTTTCACCTCGTCAAGTTCCTCTCTATCTGCGTCTCCTTTACATCGCATCAATATTTAGCTTTTAGAAAAATAAATACAAAGAATTGCTTTAAAAAAAACTCATTCTCCTCTGTCTTCCTTCACATCCTAGGTTTTGAGACATCAGCATTGTATTTCTCACCTCAGATCCTTTTATGCACGTTATAGGTGCTACGGATGCAAGAAAGATAAATATTTCTGTCTTTCATAAGGCATTAAATAAGCTGAACCATTTATTAAGTCCATCCATGATTCTTCATATTCATAAGTTTATGGGGCAAAGCCCAGAACGTAGCAAGTTCAGAAGATTTAAAATGGTCATTGCTGATACCCTGGAGAGCAAACATTCCCAAGACCAGCCAAACTTGAAAATATCTCCACCCTTATTTGGGCTTCCCAGGTGGATCAGCTGGTAAAGAATCTGCCTGCTAATGCAGGAGACACAAGAAATGTGGGTTTGATCCCTGGGTCAGGAAGCTTCCCTGGAGAAGAAAATGGCAATCCACTCCACTATTCTTGCCTGGAAAATCATGGACAGGGGGTTGGTGGGCTACAGTCCACAGGGTCACAGAGAGTCATGACTGAGCACCCAGGCCACCCTTATTTAGGGTCAGCTTAGTGGGATATTCAGGACACTCCTCCAAAGAGCACTCCAGTAGAATAAGATGTGGAGTAGAAATATCTGAATACTTTAGAAAGGTACAAAGTTTACTTGTCAGAGACCTCTGGCTTTAAGGTCTTATTGCAGAAGAAGATTCTGTAGTGACTGATGGCAGAAAAGAGATTTGGAGTTAAGAAAAAGAAAACCACCAACCTTCTCAGATAATTTGGAACAGCCGTTTCCTTACGTTGGAGTTCTATCAAATTAGACCTAAGAAGAAGGCTGCATGTTGTAGAAAAATCGGGCAGAGGGAAACCGGGGGCTCTCGCTGTGTCTCGGGACTCCTGTTGATAATCTGTCTAACACATCTTCTCTCCTCCCACTCATCTCTTCCGCTTTTTTCTTTCTCGTCATGCAGTGCATCTTCCAAGGACTCATCACAAAGCAAAATCATCCGCTTCACTCTGGGTCAGAAAAAGATCTCTAGGTTAGACCTTGTCCACGTCCTGCAAAGCATGGTTTCAACCCAGCCCCTCGTCCCCTTTGTCCTGGCTGCACTTCCTTTTGGCCCTCCGCCCCCTGACATGTTTGCAGTTTGGGAAAAACCAAACATGCTTTGGCTGATGACCAAGTGTTAGAGTCTGGAGAGTGGCCCTGGGGCTGAAGGGTGGGGGTGTGTGTGTGTGTGTGTGTGTGTGTGTGTGAATGTGATTGTGTGTGGTTGAGGTTGAGTTGTGCTTAATGTTTCTGCATCTCATTGAGTTTTTTTTGTCTTTGATTGCTTGGACATCAAAGTCCATTCTGATTTAGAGAAGTGAGTTTTTAGATGGCTTTCTATAGTAATTTTATGATGAGTTTGACTCCCTGCTCTATCCTGGCCCTGATCCCCCCTCACCTGCATCTTGGTTTATGTGTGTTATGCTTTTTGTTAATGGTGCTGTCGTAAAATGACTAACGTGGGATTGGTTTTCTCCCGAGTGTTAAAGACCTGAAGCATGAATCTAATTGTTTGGAGGAGACGGAGCAACAAGGCAACTATGTCTCATTGTTATTTCTGGATGCTCTTGTGTACATGGATGGATCACCTCAGTTGCCTGGAAATAAAAACTAGGCCTGCTCACTAATTAATTCTCTTGACTCAGCTTGGCGTCTACCACATCCTGTGAGGACCCATACCGGGATACGGGAAACGCCAGTTATATCCTTGTACCTACTGTGTGTTAACAGCTAACATTCATTGAATGTGTATTAGGCCCAATATGAATGCATTATCTTAATCTTCAACTCAGTCTTCTTGCGGTAGGTCATGTTGTTATCCCCATTTTACAGATAAGGAAACTAAAATTTAGGAAGTTCGAATACCGGGATACGGGAAACGCCAGTTATATCCTTGTACCTACTGTGTGTTAACAGCTAACATTCATTGAATGTGTATTAGGCCCAATATGAATGCATTATCTTAATCTTCAACTCAGTCTTCTTGCGGTAGGTCATGTTGTTATCCCCATTTTACAGATAAGGAAACTAAAATTTAGGAAGTTCGGTAAGTTATCAAAGTCGCACAGAAAGCAGAAAAACCAGGACTTGAGCCCAGGTAATCTGACCCTAGATAGACCTCACTGTAACCACTGCGTCACAGCTCTCCCCTCCACCTCCTCCTCGAATTCTGGGTTGTTGATGCTGGTTTTTCAAATCTTACATTTCAACGATTCCTCCTGGCCTTTTGCCTCATCACATCCTTGTAGCATCCTGACAGAAATAGAATCTCGTCCTCATTATTTTCAGCTAGTATTTCTTTTCATTGAATCTGACTTCAAGCTAAGGGATGCCCAGACTGTGTTTCTCTCCGTATTCATGTAACCCGTGGCTACAGAAGGTCTGCGTGCCGCCCCCCACTCTCCCACGCTCTGGCTGAGTGCCTTTTCTAATAGTTGTTAACTTTTCTATAAAGCTTACACCTGGGGAGGCTCAACTCAGGATCCCCCTGGCTGTGGGGAGAAGCCACAGGGCAGCTGCTTCTCTGTAGAACACGTCAGCCCGTTAGCCAGACTTGGTGCTGGGGCCCTGCCGTCATCAGTGCCTTCTAGCCGTGTGTCTTAGTCTGCTCATGCTGATGGGGCGCATCACTGTAGACTAGGTGATTCAACACAGGTTTATTGCTCACAGCTCTGGAGGCTGGGGAATCCAGGATCAGGGTGCCAACACCGTCGGGTTGGTGAGAGCCCACCTCCTGCTTTCCAGAGGGTTGTGTTCTTCCTGTGTCCTCACATGGCAGAGAGCAGAGAAAAGCAAGCTCTCCTGTCTCTTCTGAGGCAGCTCCACCTTTGTCTTGCTGATTACCGAACCCAGGGTCGGCAAGGCGTGAGTGGGGAAGCTGAAAGAAAATGAGAGGAGCCATAGGAACTGCAGACACGCTTTATTCTGCTGTGCCCGTCGCAGCAGACACATGGGCTGTTTCAGGTGGTGTTTATATAGGTATACGTGAACAAAGGTGGTGCGTGGCCAACTTAGTACGTCGCGATACTTGCGCACGTTGCTATACATCTTAGCTGTTTCCTAACCAGGCTGAGTCATTGTTTATAGGATGTGGGGCGGGAGAGCCTGACTATCGCCATCTTGGCTAAGTGCTGTTCCCCTGTAAGCTTCGTGACCTCATGACCTCCCCAAGAGCCCTCTCCAGCTCCGTCACTCTGGCATGACAAGGTATGCATCTGGGGAGAAGGGAACACAGACACGCAGTCCTTAGCACTGTGCCACAGAGTGACTGCTTTCCCTAACAGCACAAGGGGTGTGAGTCAGATAGATGCCCACTGCCCCCCAACACACAGTGAACTGGGATCCCATTTTGTGTGTATCATGCAAAGTCCATACGCCGGAAAGGAAGCGGGTGGGGAGCATGGAGGACACCTGAAATCTAGTGTTTGTTCCCACGATGTGCTTAGTTCTGAGAGAGAGAGAGAGAGAAGACAGGAGCTAGTTGGGAAATAATCTAATTGAAAGCACATGCACATCCCCGAATGAGGTCTTATCAGTCCCAGATGATGGAAGGAGGTGGAGTTGCAGAGAGGGGTGGGAAGAGAGGAAGAACTGAATGATGGGCTGGTCTGCCCTGCCCTGGAGGCGTGCTGGGCACAGGACTTCCAAACTGACTCAAAGCCAAGGTCTGGCTTTCGATCAGAGTCCTGGTAGAAAGGACTCCTGCTCAGTCCTGTCCGACTCTGCGACCCTGTGGCTGCAGCCCGCCAGCCTCCTCTGTCCATGGGATTTCTCAGGCAAGGATACTGGAGTGGATTGCCATTTCCTCCTCCAGGGGATCTTCCTGACCCGGGACTCAAACCCTCGTCTCTAGCAGCTCCTGTATTGCAGGCAGTTCTTTACCTCTGAGCCACCAGGCAAGCCCAGTCCCTCACCTGGATTTCCTTTTGGATTCATTTTGTTTCTGATGAGCCTGATAAAGGGATTCTTGTTCTTGTTCAATCACTCAGTTGTGTCTGACACTTTGCGACCCCATGGACTGCAGCACACGAGGCTTCTGTGTCTTTCACTAGCTCCTGGAGTTTGCTCCAACTCATGTCCGTTGGAGTGGGTGATATATAATGATCATCTGAATTAAATTCACCCATTCCAGCCCATTTTAGTTCACTGATTCCTCCTAATGTCGATGTTCGCTCTTGTCATCTCTTCCTTGAACAAAGGCATCATCTTTTATTATTTGCCTGACACTCCTTTTTGCCTTCTCCTAACCCCCCCTTTCCCACCACTAACCTTGAGCACAGTCTTAATAGAGATTTTAGCTGGTCAGGCAGGGGGAGGGGGGGGTGGTTGCAGTAAAGTTTGGTTGCCAAAAGAAACAGCCCTGCCTACCCCTCTGGCTGAGTAGGACACCTCTTCCAGAGCTCTGGAAATAAGTCTCTTTTCAGGTGCAAATACTGATGAAGTCTCTGGAGATAAGTTTCTTCTTGGGTGCAAATACCTGCCTGAGCCAGACACCTAGACAGGCACCAGGGGTGTTGAGTAGCCCGAGTCAGATAGATGCCCACTGCCCCCCAACACACAGTGAACTGGGATCCCATTTTGTGTGTATCATGCAAAGTCCATACGCCGGAAAGGAAGAGGGTGGGGAGCATGGAGGACACCTGAAATCTAGTGTTTGTTCCCACGATGTGCTTAGTTCTGAGAGAGAGAGAGAAGACAGGAGCTAGTTGGGAAATAATCTAATTGAAAGCACATGCACATCCCCTGAATGAGGTCTTATCAGTCCCAGATGATGGAAGGAGGTGGAGTTGCAGAGAGGGGTGGGAAGAGAGGAAGAACTGAATGATGGGCTGGTCTGCCCTGCCCTGGAGGCGTGCTGGGCACAGGACTTCCAAACTGACTCAAAGCCAAGGTCTGGCTTTCGATCAGAGTCCTGGTAGAAAGGACTCCTGCTCAGTCCTGTCCGACTCTGCGACCCTGTGGCTGCAGCCCGCCAGCCTCCTCTGTCCATGGGATTTCTCAGGCAAGGATACTGGAGTGGATTGCCATTTCCTCCTCCAGGGGATCTTCCTGACCCGGGACTCAAACCCTCGTCTCTAGCAGCTCCTGTATTGCAGGCAGTTCTTTACCTCTGAGCCACCAGGCAAGCCCAGTCCCTCACCTGGATTTCCTTTTGGATTCATTTTGTTTCTGATGAGCCTGATAAAGGGATTCTTGTTCTTGTTCAATCACTCAGTTGTGTCTGACACTTTGCGACCCCATGGACTGCAGCACACGAGGCTTCTGTGTCTTTCACTAGCTCCTGGAGTTTGCTCCAACTCATGTCCGTTGGAGTGGGTGATATATAATGATCATCTGAATTAAATTCACCCATTCCAGCCCATTTTAGTTCACTGATTCCTCCTAATGTCGATGTTCGCTCTTGTCATCTCTTCCTTGAACAAAGGCATCATCTTTTATTATTTGCCTGACACTCCTTTTTGCCTTCTCCTAACCCCCCCTTTCCCACCACTAACCTTGAGCACAGTCTTAATAGAGATTTTAGCTGGTCAGGCAGGGGGAGGGGGGGGTGGTTGCAGTAAAGTTTGGTTGCCAAAAGAAACAGCCCTGCCTACCCCTCTGGCTGAGTAGGACACCTCTTCCAGAGCTCTGGAAATAAGTCTCTTTTCAGGTGCAAATACTGATGAAGTCTCTGGAGATAAGTTTCTTCTTGGGTGCAAATACCTGCCTGAGCCAGACACCTAGACAGGCACCAGGGGTGTTGAGTAGGGAGGGAAGCCTCACCTTGAGTCTACAGGGAAGGAACTAAGGAGGGAACTGGTACAGGGATGAAGCATTTCCATGAATTTCCACCTCTGATCACTGTGTTGTGTTGAGTAGAGATCTTGGTATCCTTGGTGAGCCTCAGGTATTTAGGCTTATTCTACATATGGGAGGCATTGAAGCCTGGTGACTAAGAGGGCAGCTTTGCAGTCAAGCCTAGCAAACCCTGTGTTCACCGCTTACTGTGTTACCTGGGCTAATTAGTTAATTTCCATGAGCTGGTGTTTCCTTGTTGGTAAAAAGTAGTCCTGCCTCACTCACAGTGCTGTGTGGATTAAATAAAGTCGTTGCCGGCCCTTTGCTGCCTGGCATGTAATCAGTGCCCCGTAACTAGCTGATAGGCTACTGTTGGTGGTTTCAGCTGATCTGGTCCAGCTCTGGGGTGTCCCACAGAGTTGATCTCTACGTGACCATCTGGTGGAAAGGAATCAACGTGGCGAATAGTTCAGTCCTCTCCACCCCAGCTGCTGAAAAGCAGATGCTGTGTAGTTGAGAGACTTGGCATTTAATCATCTTGTCTAGCAAAAAGCGTCTCCGATTATGACCTCTGCCCTCCGAGGTCTTTAGCACGTGCACACAAGCTGCCATCTTTCTGGGGTGGGGGGTGGGGGCATCTTCTGCTCCTGGCCTTTGAAGTGGTTTGTGGGAGAACCACTTTCTTCTTCTCATTAGCAAGTACAGCACGTGAAGCCAGAACGCACATGCAGATTATGTGCAGGAATGACAGTCCTACCGCCCTGCCCGCTTGGCTGTGCACACACATGTTGGAGACATTGACCACGGGCTCCCAGAGCAGCAGGGTTTTCCTTCTGCTGCTTTGTTATGTCTGTTCTCTTAAACATCATCTTTTCAAAAAGCAACATGCATGTTTCAGAGAACCCATCTGTGTCCTCTCATTTTGTAACTGTTGTCTGGACCTGGAATGGTCACAGGAAGTAGAGTCCCTCTCGCAAAGAAGCTGTTGGACTTTCCGGCATGTTGGTGAGGCAGGGTGTGGATGATTTGAGGTTGACTTGCTGTACTCTCTCTGCTTGTTCTGATGAGTCGGGCAGTGCGGGGCAGCAACTGTTCTTGGTACCTGCCGCTGTTCCCCGTGAGCAAGACCCAGCTCTGCTTTGGAATGATGCTAAATGGACAAACAGCTGCTGCTCCCAGGCCGAGAGAGAAGTGGTCCTGATGTGCAAGGATGTTAACAAGAATCAGCTTCAAAAGGTTGGCTGGGGGCCTGTATCATTGGACACTGGAAGCTACTCTGCTTTTCAGCTCCAGCTCTACTCTCAGCCTCCAGGATGACTGTTGCCTTGCTGGAGGACCGGACTGAGTCCAGGGTTCATAGTGTGATGCTGAGGCTGGCCCCACCTGCTTTTCCAGGCTCGTCACCTCTCACGCTGCCCCCCCAAACCCCAGCACATGCCAGCCCTTTCTCTGTGCTTTTCTGTAAGCTTCCCTCTGCATAAGCCCTCTGCCCCTTATCTTCTTGTCCCTACTCCATTCCAGACACCGATTCTTTCTCTGGGTCACTTTTATTTGAAACTTTCCCTGACCATCCACCAACTTCCAAGGTCCTTATTTTCCTTCCTAGAATTACTTCTGACCTTTCATATTCTTTTATCAACACATATGTAGTTTAGCTAGAGTCTGTCAGCCCTTAAGATCTAAATAAGACCGAGCTAGAATCCTGTGATGGTCTTTTGGGGCTGCCATAATAAAGCACCACAGATTGGGTGACTTATAAGCAGCAGAAATTTATTGCTGACCGTTCTGGAGACTGGAAGCCCAGGATCAAGGTGCCAGCCTAGTTGGATTCTGGTGGCCCTCTTCCAGGCTGTGGGCTGCCGACTTGCTATGTCCTCGCATGGTGGAAGAGGCGAGCTAGCACTCTGGGTCCTTGTTTATAAGGACTTTGTTTTAATCTCATTCATGAGGCTCTGCCTAATGACCTCATCAACTCCCTAATGCCATCACATTGGGCATTACGATTTCAACATCGAATCGGGGTAAAGAAGGACTCAGGAACACAGACGGCATATCCCTTCTTCAGTTTGTGGAGTCCAGTGCCCTCACGCAGATGGCTCAGGTATCTTCGGTTTTCATGGGCACCTTTGGCTTTGAAATCCTGCGCTTTCAATTCAGTCTGAATGAATTCAGTTTGTGGATTGACTCATCCCAAGGGATGTTTCAGTTCCCTCCTGAGTGGATCCAAATGAAGCTCTTTTCCTTACTTCCCACCCGCTACACATTCACTCGTGGCCTTTGTTTGTGGGGCAGACTCTGCTGGAAGTTTCAGAGGAATGGAGGGCTTGCTTTGGAGCAAGCAGCTGTTCCACCCCGTTCACAACAGAACCCAAGTTTTAAGGCACAGTGTTCACAAGGATTCCTTCTGACGCTTGGAAGAAGTTACCTGGTCTCCACCCAGTTTCCCCATTTGATCAAGGTAAGGGTGCTGTTCTTCCTAGGGTGTGATGGTGGTGAGGCAGAGAGTTATGTGAGTTGGCTTGAGCTTTATGATGGCGTTTGATGGCTCGGTATGTGCTCCCCATCTTTATTTGCCATGTCAGCTGCCCTCAAGGCCTTCCAGACCTCCTCTTCCAGGTCTCAGAAAACTTGGCACAACCTGCAGCCATTAAAGAATATGTCGATCTGTGTAGCACCTCTAGGTTCCGACTCAAGGAAGAGATGATGGTGACCACACCTGGGAAACCAGAGCTATCTCAGTTAATCCAAGAATGAGGATGTCTCAGTCTAGGGAGTGGAGCTCACAGATGGCTCAGAGGTACCCCGGGTGTAAGGTCTTTGTCACAAATTCTGGATGAAGTTGTTCTTCTCCATTGTTCCTTAGGGAAATCATGAATCCTGTTTGCCAAAGCCTGTCATGCCTTTTTGGGAATGTTGACCTCCAACTCTTGTGTGTTGATTTTTGTCCATCCAGCTCTCTTCTGCTTCTTTAACTTAAATCTATTTCCTTCTTTATTTGTGAGGTTCTTTTTTATACCATAACATGTTTTCTTTAGACCGTGTCCAGTTCCTTTAGGAATCTACACTCAGCAGAGAGGAGGAGGAGGGGAACCAACCTGCAATGAGTACTTAAACAGCAGGTTGGACATTAAGTCCCTTTTCAAGTTTACAGTTATCCCACGGGGCACTTTACTATTATTCCAAAATGACAAGCACAGAATATGAGTCTCAGATTATAACAGTGGCCCAATATTATGTCTGTATTTGAAAAGAAAAAGCTTATTTATCCACTATATCACCCTGCTTCACAGAGGACCAGGTTGCCCACCTCATTCAAAGATGTGGCCATCCCATCCATTACTGATTTCTTGCCTCCATAAAGGCCCTGTGCTGCCCTGAAAAATCTGTGGTCCAGTCCCAGGTTAGAGCAGGGAGGCCTCTCTGGCATCTCTGAAAGGAACACATCTTTTCCCTCCTCGATGCTTTTTGCTCCCCCATTCTTTGCCAATTCCACACTGGAATAGAATGCTGTGGCCTGTGTTAGCCTGCACTACTTAAAACTGTTGCTATTACGTCATCTTGGAACAAGTTCATCATCCGTTTCCAGGCCTATCTGTGGGCATAAAAACTCCTGCAGAGTCCAGCCTGGAGGAGCCCCACGTCAGCACCTGCAGCAGCTCCACCTCTGGCTCTGAGTCCTCAGATAACACTGTCCATCTTGGAGGCTTTACAGGATGTTGTTTGTGCTGGAATCAGAACCTCGAGATACCAAGATCCTTTTCTGAGCCTCTTCTGATTGGTTAAGCTGGCCACTTCTGGTCCCCAAACACAGGTACTGGCATTGCTGGTTCTGCATCCCACTCTGTGCCTGTCTTCATGGGGTGACTATCTTCTCCAAATAAGATGGGGTAACTTAACAGAAGGGTAAATCCCCCTAGTGTAGTGAGAAGTGAGGCCTTCTCTCTTGCCACTTTTTTGGGGAAAACTCACCCCCTTCCTTCTCTCCTAGCTCCCAGTTAAGGAACTGGGCCAGCTTTCTCTCAACTGTATGAATTTTATAGTTCTCTAACACCAGCTATGTTCTCTGCTTACTCTACAGCCATCTTTCTTGCTTAGCCAACAAGAATAAAGTTTAAAGTGTTTGCCTGCTTCTATCTAAAACGCTTCCAGACTGCAGACTTCTTTGTTGCTTACTTACAGATTTGTGTGGAAAGAGAAGGCCGAAAGCTTTATGAGTTGAAAATTCAGACTTATCACTAGATCTAATGCTAGTCAGCTGAGGTTCCAGTGGCTTTTAAACACTGCTAAGTGGGTTTTATCTGAAAGATATTACTAAATATTTCATCATTTATTCATCTTTCAACTTTAATGATTGGAAACAGTCTGCCTAGTAGTCCCTGAACAAAAATTCGGATCTGGGGAGTCTTAGCCTTAACTTTCTGGGGAATGGGCCGTAATATCTTTAGACACATTACTAAAGATTAGTCTACTGATTTTATTTCCCAAACTACCCCAAAAATGAAGTGTTTTATTTAAAGGGAAAGTGCGTGTCTTTAGGCTAACAGACTCCTGCTCATTTTACAGAAGGAATGTATGATTTTATCTATCTACCTAAGAGAAGCTGAGCTTCAATCTCAGAGTAACGTCTACAGAGACAGGTCGTCAGGTATTGAAGGAAAATGTATATCTGAACAAATGTTTCCATCCAGGCCATAAGTTTTCATGCAGACATGTTAGGTTCTCAGATAGCAGTTTCCTTTACGTCCATCATAGGTTAAGTCTTTTTCTTGATACTTACATCCCTAGATTATGGCAAAAAAACCATTTTCAATACCTTTCAGAAGAGATGCACACAAAATGTAAACAGTTTAGTGTCTTAACAGGGCTTTATGTTCCACTCTTGATAGAATTTGAGATGACATGGTTTGGTCCTATTGAAAATTAAAATTGCTCATTCAGGAGAAAAGGGAAGCTGAGCTTTGCTTTATTATTATTATTGGTCATCCTGTGTGGCTTGTGGCATCTTAGTTCACTGACTAGGGATTGAACTTGGGTCATGGCATTGAAAGCCCAGAATCCTAACCGCTGGGCCACCAGGGAGCTCCTGAGCTTTGTATTTCTAATCAGCAAACATAGTCGTATATTTCTCTTTCTGTGCTCAAAGGGAAACAACTCATACTTTGCCTTTGGACTGAGGTCGTTATAGCCTAGATGTCTGTGGTGGTCCCACTGAGTCCTTGGACTAGCAAGCCACCACAGATCCGATGTCTTAAATGGTTTCTCTTACCTCTTGCCTGGCTGAAGTTCCTTCTGCTGAGATGCTCCTGTTTTCCTGAGACTAAAGCGATTACTCTGTTGCTTTTGCATTTTAGACTTCCAGGTCCTACCGCGAGGGTATCCGCTGCAGGCAGCGAGGCCAAGACGCGCGGAGGGTCAGCCACTGCTAACAACCGACGGAGCCAGAGCTTTAACAACTATGACAAGTCTAAACCGGTCACTTCCCCACCCCCACCATCAAGCAGCCACGAGAAAGGTGAGCCACTTTCTTGGGGGTCCTTTCTGACATCTTCCTTTATAGCAGATCCAGTTCCTTGGGGTCAGTGTTGGATTGCAAATACAATGAGGGGAACTGCTCAGAAGAACATGCTCGGTTGGCACTTTGTTAGCAGAGGTATTAATAAGGTGAGGAAAATATTACATTTTCGTAGTTTCCAGCAGGAATAGCTATGTTTATCTGAGTAGGGCCCAGAAGACACATAGAAGCAATGTAAGAGTTTGCAATTTGAAAATAAATTTGAAATAGATTTCATAGAACATAGACGATTCACTAGAAATGAAGCTTTGTGAGCTGATAGGTTTTTACCCATCAGAAGTGATGTGAGGGCAATTAGGAACAAGAGGATTCTCACCCTTTGAAAAAGTCAGAAATGTAGGTTGGCTAAATGAATGTCTTGGCTACATATAAGGAGTAGGCAGCATTCCTCCTGCATTCCGATAATGTAACTCTTACCGAAAAAGGATATGATTTTTTTTTTGACCATGCATAGTACTGAAGTTTTAGGTTATGGGGAAAAGATAAACAGCCCCATTGGGACTCTTGCATAGAAGTTAATAAGACAGACCTTAGCTTGCTGCAGTCTGAGTCTTATGAGACATTGGAGAAATGGGGAAATTGAGACAGCTTTGAAAATTCTTCAGTAACAAGCAGCTGCTGTTGCTGCTAAGTCGCTTCAGTTGTATGTCCGACTCTGTGTGACCCCATAGACAGCAGCCCACCAGGCTCGCCTGTCCCTGGGATTCTCCAGGCAAGAACACTGGAGTGGATTGCTATTTCCTTCTCCATTGCATGAACGTGAAAAGTGAAAGTGAGGTCTCTCAGTTGTGTCCAACTCTTAGCGACCCCATGGACTGCAGCCCACCAGGCTCCTCCGTCCATGGGAGTTTCCAGGCAAGAGTGCTGGAGTGGGGTGCCATTGCCTTCTCCAGTAACAGGTAGAGCCCTCCTTTATCCCTCCCAAAGTGGTCTGGACTTCTTGGGGGGACCTTCCCAGGCCCCTTGGAAGCACTTCTGCCTGGTAGTGTGGAATCATTCCAGGGCTTATCCTGAGTACCCCCTCTTCTCCTGGGACCCGGGAGAGCTGCCTCCTAATCCCTAAAGTATTTCTGGAGACGGCAGCCCTTCCACTGTGAAAGAGATCAGAAACCCTGCACTCACCCCTCCAGCCCACAATAACTTGGTCCAGTAGACCCTACACCCACGTCTACCTGGAACACTGGAGGAAACATGAAGGAAATCTACGTAGGGCTAAGGTATATATGGCTGAAGGTTTCCCCAACAAGGCAAGAGGAGCTCTGCACTGGGCCCTAAAGCTATAGTCAGAAGGTCTCAACCACTGAGGACTCTGATCCAGCCTTCCACTTTTGCCTCAGGCAAATCATTTCTTTTTCTTTTTCCACTTCCCTTCCCCCTCCTTCTTTCCTTTTCTTTACCATACCCAAGTATATTCTTGTTAAAAGTGTGTTTAAATTACAAAAACAATATATGCTTGTAAAATGGTACAAGTTTATATCAAATAAAAGCTCTCCTCCATATGTTCCCCGAAGGATACCAGTATAAACTATTCTGTGCATAACCTTCTGGATACATTTATATACATACATAAGACAGAAGAGAATGGATTTTGTTGAGCTCCTATTATGTGCCTCATTGAATCCCCCCAAGTTGTATTGTTATCCTCCCTTACAAAGGATGGAACTAAGGGAATGAGAGGTTAAGTACTTGCTGAGGTCACAGCAGAGAGAGAGAGGTGGAGATGGAACGGAACTCAGGTACTTTGGTTCCAGAATCACAGTTTATACAGTGCTTTTCCTGCAAGTCGAAAGGAAATGCTCTAAGCTTTCTTTGCTCACTGAGAGTTGGTTAGAGGCGTGTAGGTTGAAGGAGGTGGGTGGAAAGGAGAAGATGTTGGGAAAGGTTGTGCAGGGCCTTCTGCTAGACCGGCCTGCCCTTGTTCCATAATCCTTTGGGGAGAAGAGACGTGAAAAAAGTTTCAAGGATGGATGTGAGGCCGGTGTCTAAAAAATTGAGAAAATAAGGAAAAGGTTCGCAGTGGAGGGAACCACACAGGAGGGTGCAGGGCTGGTGGCCGGGGCTGTGTCCCAGGGCCCGCACAACGGAGGGTCACTCAGACAGCCAGCCGGGGCTGCCCTCTGGCACTGGGGCAGCCGCCCGTCTGCTGCTGTCCCGGTGGGAGTTGCTGTGTGCGCCCCAAGCAAGCGGGCAGCTGGGAGGCCTTCTGCAGGACAGTGGCTGTGGATCCTGACAGAGGCATCGCCCCAGGGAAGGACTCCAGCGTCGAAGGAAGGAAAGTCATATTCACTTGTGGAGCACGTGATATTTGCCAGGGACTTTGGTTTTCGCGATGTTACTTGATCTTCACAGGCATTCCATGAGGTAAATATTAACTCCGTTTTACAGATAAAATGAGGCTAAATGAGATTAGTAACTTTCCCTGACTGGTAGTTGAGGGCTGCAGTTCACGTGCGCGTCTAGCTCCTAGAATTGAACTCCGGCTCTGTCCTGTCCCCTGGCATGGCTGTGAGGAGCGTCAAGTGAGGGAATACGCCTGAGGATGTTTTGGAAGCTGTAACACGCTCACAGTCCTGTAAGGATTTGCAGTGATAAAAATGACTGCTGGAGGGTCAGGTGCACGCGAGGTACATTTATTAACCCTCTCCTGCCCTGAGGAGCTGAGGGAGAGCAAGGTTGGGACAGACCTGGGTACTTTTTATTACTTTTCCACTGTCCTGAGGTAAAGGGTTATGGAATTTTACCTTCAGAGATTGTCATTATTTCCTCCTCCTTTCTTCATGGCCCCTGTGTTCTCCCTTGAATCTGACCTTGCAGACTGATGTTGGCGGCTTGCATGCAAAATATAGTTTGTGGTCAGGGAACAGAAATAACTCAGCCACCTGGTCATGTGTAAGACCCAGCAGGTACTTAGGTGCATTAGATATCATTCTTCACCTGGAGAAGGCTTGGAGAAAGCTTCCTGAGCGATAAATTGCCGGTCAGTGTGGTTGGAGCTCTAGCTGAGGTGTGGACTGCTTTCCAGTGAGGTCAAGTCTGGGATAGAATCTCATTACCTGTCCTTCCTTGAAGCTTTCTTGTGGGTCAGTCAGACCTGGAAGGCACTTTGCTCTGGCTTCTCACTCCAGATGAACCAAGTTATCAGCTTTTCTCTGTGACCCACGGACCTAGGATTTCCAGTCCTAGAGTTTGCTCAAATCATATCAGTAAGTTCATTATTCTGTCAATAAATGACAAAAGTATTTCAACATTTAGTCCCAATTTTTTTAAAAAAAGGATTAAGAGGAATAAAAGGAAATTGTCATGAGCAACTTTTCAAAAACCCCAGAGCACTTTCTACTTTGTGCTAAAGCATTCCTCTTAAAATCTTGCCCCAAAATACAAACTCCCTGTCATCATCACTGAATCGAGTTCTGATTATACTGAGCAATCAACTGAGATGTTAAATAGAAGAAAATAACATGTAGTACCTCCTTCTGAGTTAGGAAAAAAAAGTCAGGACTCCCACGGTTCATTACTTTGTCCCTTAGGGTGGCCAAGGACATAGGTGACACACAAAAACCAGAAATGCCCTGTGTAGCAACACATCCTGTTAGTTTTCCTAGAGATTTAGGTTTCAGATTTTACCGGTTTGGAAGAAAGTTTGCAGAGCCTTAGGCTTTAGAAAACCTGCTAGTTGACTGTTGCGTCATTATCACTCTCATCGTTTGGGTCCACCTTTGGATCTGCACTCCTGCCTGGCCTGAATGTGTCAGGAGGACCCTGCAGAATGTGTCTGCAGCATCAGCTGTGAAACGTCTGTCAAGTGGTGGCCGGGACTTAGGGTGGCCCTTCACTTCCTCTTTGGGCTCTGAGCAACTTTAAGGCTCCAGGCCAGAATTACAGATTTTCAGGGAAGATGAAGTAGCTGGGTTTTTTTTCAGCCCCCAATATTTGTGGCATGTTCTCTTTTCTCTTCCTTCCATTCCCTCGCTTACATCCTCTGAATGGGTAATACTGCCAGAAATTTAATATGTTTCTAAAATATTTAGTCCATCATATACATTTGGAATGCTTAGTATTCCTAGACCGAATTCTATGCCTAGGAGAATGGTCTTTTCTGAATATTAATGTCTTCACTTTATAGAAAGAATATATTTATTTTCAAACAAAAATAATTATATTAAAATATTCAGGCAATACAAATTTATTAAAAGGAAAAAAAAAAGCCTATGTAATTCCACTTCTCAAACAAAGCTATTGTTTACCATTTAATTCGTATTCCTCTATTGGGCTTCCCCAGTGGCTCAGTGGTAAAGAATCCACCTGACAGTGTAGGGGACTGAAGAGATGTGGGTTCAATCCCCAGGTCAAGGAAATGGCTGCCTGCTCCAGTATTCTCGCCTGGAAAATCTGATAGAGGAGCCTGGCGGGCTACGGTCCATGGGGTCATAAAAAAGTTGGACAGAACTGAATGACTAGACAACATTGTTTTCATGCATATACTATTACATTTTTTTAAAAGTTTTCTGTATTTCCTTATTTTAAATCATAGTTAAACGTATATACTGTAACATTTTGATAAATTTTTCCTAATGTTCACTCTTTTCCAGGAACTATTTGAAATGCTTTATATAGGACTTATAAATAAAGTCTTATAAATAAAATGACCAAATCATAGACATTTTTTAATGGATCATTCATTTACTTTCTTCATAAAATTGTTGCATGGCGTTCCATTGTATGAACTTACTTTAATATGTTCAGTCACTTTCATTTAGATTGCTTCTAATTTTTTGATGTTATAAATAGTTTTGAGGTTAATGTCCTCGTGTGTCTTTTTTGCATGTATACAACTATTTCAGTGAAATTGCATATTGAAGCGTATGTGCACATTTTACATTTGTTTTAACAGTGCCAAATTTTGCTCCCAAAAGGTTATCCCTATTTATAATTTCCAGCAACAGTGTGTGAGAGGATTAGTTTCTCTCCACATCTGACACTTTTATTTTCATTCTCTTGGGGAAAAAAAATTTGTCTTTGAAATGAAGCAAATTACTTTAAGATGCTGACATATACAACAAGATAGTTTACTAAAAACTAATTTTGGTACTTTGCTGACAGTCACGACTGGTGACCATGGCTTAGCGCAAAAGCACTTGGGTTTGAGATCAAGCTCACTCCTACCTGGCACTCAAGACACTTCTCCAGGGCTCAGCTTTCCCTTCTGTAAAGTGGGCCTAAAGTTCTCTGTCACTGAGTCACTGTGAAGCATTAATGAATTCTTGGATTTTAACTGGCTGTTTGGCTCCACCAGCACTTTCTAGTGGGTTCCTTCCTCAGGTCTTCATTCTCTGTGCAACTTTTGTTCACTTCTGCCTATCCTAGGCAGACAAGGAGAGCCAGACATGGCTAGAGATAGGATTTTAACAGCATTTAGCACAATGTCATGTCTGAATAACATTGGAGCCATTGATTTAGAATCTGTGTGGTGCAGTAGAAGGATGTGCGCTCATCTTCTCCTGCGAGAAGTCCAAAATTACAACTTGCTGCCGAACAACCGTCAACAGGATAATGTTAGTTTCCCACCAAAAAAAAGATGCCTCATGTCCAAGGGCAAAGGAGAAGCCACAGCAAGGCGGTAGGAGGGGCGAAATCACATTTAAAATCGAACCCCATACCCACCAGAGATCCGCGCAGGGCTCAAACAAAGCCTTTTGTTTGCTGCATCAGGAGACCCCTCAGAGACAGCCAGACCTGCCTTTGAGTGTGCCTTTGAGTGTGTGAGTGTTTCCTGCAGAGTTATGGGTCAGCAGTGGCCTGCCACATGGGCAGGGGCTCTGGGTGCAGCAGAGCTGGGGTGGCATAAACCCTCTTGAGGAGATCGCCATTAATCCCACCACAGAGCATGGGACTGGGGAAACACTCTTGGTGGGCACAAACAAAACCTTGTGTCCACCAGGACCCAGGAGAAATGAACAGTAAGCCCACAAGAGACTGACTCAGACTAGCCTGTGAGTGTCCAGGCGGCTACAGCAGAGGCATGGGTCAGTGATGGCCTGCTGCAGGGTCAGAAACACCCAGTGTGGCAGTGCATGCATGGGACCTTTAGAAGGAGATCCCATTGTCTTCATTATCTTCACCACAGTTTGGCCTCAGGTCAAAAAGCAGTGAGGGAACACAGCCCTGCCCATCAGCAGAAAATTGCATTAAAGATTTACTGGGTGTGGCCCCGCCCTTTAGAACAAGACCCAGATTCTCCCACAGTCAGTCTCTCCCAGCAGGAAGCTTCCATAAGCCTCTTATCCTTATCCATCAGAGGGCAGAG
>SJYC01075409.1:0-12028 GCA_006408675.1 Madoqua kirkii | reverse complement strand
TCAGGTAAGCTCCAGTGCTGACACACTGGGCCCATGATGGCCCTGGGCCCTTTACTACTCCAGCCCGCCTAAGTGCTCTTCACTGTTGCCACCACCGCGGCCACTAACATCAGGAGCACAGACTGTGTACCAGGTCTTAGAGCTTTACACTAATTACCCCACTGTATCCACACAACGACCCAGAGGTGGTACTGCTACTCATGTTATCCAGATTCATCGCGAATGTACCCTCCATCATCCAACAGAGAGACTGACGCACAAAGGGACAGAGTGACTCGCTCAAGGCCACCCGCCAAGGCACCGCAGTGGTGCACAAGCTGCCAGCTGTCGCTGGTACAGAGTCAGGCCTGGGAACCTGGGAATTCCGGCTCCAGAGCCTAGGATACTCTTAATGCCTGCACTTCCCTCACCTCCTCTTGGTAAAGTAGCTTAAAACTTGGACAGAACATCGCAGACCACAAAGATATAAACAGGTAACAGTCAAACCATGCTAGCACTCAGATCCACAACCAGAGTGCTTATTCTCTCTTAAGAAGCCAGGCCTGTCTGAGAGACACCAGCAAGGGCACCCAAGCATGGAGCCAGGGATCCTCTGGAGCACCAACCCCAGCCTGGGGACCTCAGGCCATCCAGCTTGGAGATCTGCCCCAGCAGACCCACAAAGCTGCCCTGGACAATCTACACAACACTTTAATTTGTTACAGAGGCTCAGCCCAAGGTTTGGGTGCCAAGTGTCAGGCCCAGGCAGACAGAAGCAGGTTCCACCTCCTCACTGGATCCCCTCCAACCTACCCAGTAACACCAACCACCACCATCACCATTTAACCATCAGCTTCGGGTACAGCTAGCCTACAGGCAGGTTCTCTCCCTTCCAGGATGGGATGTTCAGGGACTCCGAGGACAGCCGCAGATAAATGCATCTCTCCTTTCAACAGCACCACGGTTAGGAACAGCTGGCTGCCCTCTCCCCCAAGGGCCAACCCCTTCTGCAAAGGGAGCCTGGTGCCAGGGACTGGTGGTGATGGTGGCTATTGCTCACGTGCTGTGAGGGTGAGGTGGGTGAGGATGACTAGGAACACACCAGAGCACCAAGGCAGGGGAAACTCCAGCCTTTCTGGGCTCCAACCTCGCCTCCCCTGGCCTCGGACATCGTTTCAGCTCCGCAACCTTCGTTCACCAACTCTAGAGAAAGACTACCATATATTTTACATACATAACAAAATGTATGCATACATAACAAAATAGTTTGCAACATAAACTACACAAATCTAATGTGTACAAGTTATTAATGTTTTTAGATATTCAATGCAGGAGACCCAGGTTCTATCCCTGGGTCAGGAAGATCCTCTGGAGAAGGCAATGGCACCCCACTCCAGTACTCTTGCCCGGAAAATCCCACGGACGGAGGAGCCTGGTGGGCTGCAGTCCATGGGCTCACAAAGGGTTGGACAGGACTGAGTGACCTCACTTTCACTTCACTCCAATATAACTACCAACTAAATCAAATTATAAAACATTTATAGCCCTCATTTCTTCATGCCCCCCTCACCCAAACAGTGCCCTAGCCAAAGGCTCTTTTCCATTGTTGCGAATGAATACTCCACTGTGTGGATATACCACAACTTGCCCATTCACACGGCTAGTTAATGAGCACTTGGGTTGTCTCCATCTTTTGGTGATTATGAATAAAGCTGCCATGATCCTCCCTGTGCAAGTCCTCAGGCACTCATAGGCACTCATTCCCGTTACGTATACACCTGAGAGTGGAATTACCAGTAAGGAGGAATATATTTAGTTTGGGTAAGCACATGCCCATTAGCGGTATATGAGAGTTCCTGTTGCTCCATGTCTTCACCAACACTTCTGTGTCAGTCTATTTTATTGTAGCCATTCTGGGTGGAGATATAGTGGTATCTTACTGCGGTTAAAATCTTCTGATGACTACTGAGGTTAAGTACCTTTCTACACACGTTTACTTAGCTTTTGGAATCCTCTTTGGTGACATGCTGGCTCAAGTCTTTTGCCTTTTTTAAACTGGGTTGTTTCTTACAGGTCTGTACCAGTTTTATATACCTTCTGGATATGTACGCTTTGTTGGACATATGTATTTCAATTATCTTCCAGACTATAGCTTGTTTTTTCTCCCTTTTTAAAATATAATTTATTTATTGGCTGTACTGGGTCTTCACTGCTGTGCACAGCTTCTCATTGCAGTGGCTTCTCTTGCTGTGGAGCACACAGGCTCAGGAGTTGCGGCTCCCGGGCTCTGGAGCACAGGCTCAGGAGTTGCACCGCACACACTGGCTTAGCTGTCATGCAGCATGTGGGATCTTCCTGGAGCAGGGATCGAACTCACTATGTTCCCTGCATTGGCAGGTGAATTTTTAACCCCTAGACCACCAGAGAAGTCCTGATAAAAGTTCTTAATTTTATTTTTCTAATTTATTTTTAAAAATTTTTATAACTGATTCTTAATTCTATAGTACTTTACAATGTTCAAAAGTTTCACACAAATGATTTCATATAATTCCATAATAACCTTTTTTTAAGTTCCTTACCCCTTTCTTACTCAATATTCTTATCTGGAGAATCCCATGGACAGAGAAGCCTGGTGGGCTATCGTCCACGGGGTCGCCAACAGTCGACACGGCTGAAGCAGCTTTCACTTACTTCCACCCCTATCCCACCCCTCCCCTTTCCCTCTTCCCAGTGGTAACCACTAGTTCGTTCTTTGTATCTGTGAGTTTGCTTTTTTGTTTTGTTCACCAGTTGGTTGTATTTTTTAGATTCCACATACAAGTGGTATCATACAGTATTTATCTTTCTCTGACTTATTTCACTTAGCACAATACCCTCTAAGTCCATCCATGTTCACATCACTGTTGACGAGAGTTCTTAATTTCAATGAAGTCAAACTTATAAACCTTTTCTTTACGGCAGTGCTTTTTGTTTCTTGTTTAAGAAAGCTGTGCCTCATCTAATCTGATACAGATATTCTTCTTTATTATCTTCTAGAAGCTCCACTTACTTGCCTTCTGTATTTAGTTCCTTAACACATCTTGAGGCATTTTTATATAAGATATGAAGTAAGGGTGGTGGGGTATACTTCTAGGGTAATATCCTGTCAGCTGTGACCACACGGCAGAAGACAAGGACCCCCTCTGTCATCTCCCGAGACAGATGCTGCTGCTACGCCGCTTCAGTCATGTCTGACTCTGTGTGACCCCAGAGACGGCAGCCCACCAAGCTCCTCAGGTGTTCCTGAGGAGAATCCCTGGGATTCTCCGGGCAAAACACTGGAGTGGGTTGCCATTTCCTTCTCCAGTGCATGAAAGTGCAAAGTCAAAGTGAAGTTGCTCAGTCGTGCCTGACGCTTTGCGATCCCATGGACTGCAGCCTACCAGGCTCTTCCGTTCATGGGATTTTCCAGGCAAGAGCACTGGAGTGGGATTGCCACTGCCTTCTCCATGAGACAGATGAGGCTTCCCAAATAGCCCCTTTCCTTGACCTGGAGCAGAAGCATCTCATTTTGTCTCATCTCCTGCAGCCCAAGAGAATTCAAATGTACATGAATCTACTGTTTGAATTTCTGGGCACAGACCATACACAAAGTACTCTCATCTCATATTAAGCTTCCGTAACTTCCCTTATATCCATTTTGACAGTTCTCCAGGGGTCAAATCTTTTAAAATGCAAACTAATCAAGTAGGAATAGGCACAGGGATGATGTTAGATAGCACCCGGCTGTCAGGTGTGCTGAGCACTCACTGTCTGCATGTACCAGTTGGGGGTGAGTGCTGCTATGGGACACAACCAGACACACCCCTGTTGTCAACATGCTCACAGCCTGGGGAAGAGACTAAGAAAAAATGGGGGAAGAGAAAGTAAACAGAGGGAAGTGCTAAGAGAAGGACTCCCTTGCAACACTGGAGCCAAGACCTATATATGGAAAGGAGCTGGCCCTGAGAAGAGCAGGGGTTAGAGCGTTCTAGACAGGAGGAATGGCATACACAAAGCCTGAGAAACAACCGGGATGGGGATCAGAAGGCATGACCGGGAGGGGCAGAGTATGCAGTGAAAGGTGAGAAAAAGTTGGGGTTTTTTTTCTAATCAGAATCAGAATTCATTGGAGGATTATGTTCTGTTATCTTCTTGAACACAGAAGTTCTCTAGAAGAGCATTCAGTTAGCTGGTCTACTCTGAATTCCTTCTACCACACCATGGTTCAGACAGGCAATGAACCACAGCCTCTTAGCCTTTACTGAGCTTGTGCACAAATGCACGCTTGCGTGTATGTCCATGCGCATACACACATACAAACACACACACCTGCTCCCTTCATGCTATCTCAAGCTGAGGACTTAGTACCTCCACCAGTTCTGGGAGAAATGGAGTTGACACTGCAGACTTCTGCATCTCAACTGGTGATTTCTCAGCACTTATCACGCTGTAATTTTACTTACATTCATGTGACTATTTGATTAGCACTTGCTTCCTGAATGAGTGTCTTCTGATTCTAAAAGGGCAGAGTCTGAGCCTGTCTTGACCATCAAGGCATCCCCAGCACCTAGTATATGGCCTGGCCCAAATTCCAGGGACAGGGGAGCCTGGTGGGCTGCCGTCTCTGGGGTTGCACAGAGTCATGCATGACTGAAACGACTTAGCAGCAGCAAGGCTGAAATGCTCAGTATCACAACACACAAACTGTTCTGAATGCAAAAGTTCAAACACATACAAAAGCAGAGAAAAATGTGCCCGTCATACAACCTCCATAGTCAAGTCATTCCTAACCTTTTTTCTTTTATATCCCTCCCAATGAACTAAACCCCAGCCGTCATATCACTCAGTATGTACTTGTTGAATGAATGTATGAATGAATGTCTCTTACTGTAATGGACAAAAAAACGGGTGCTTAATTTTACTCTTACTGATTTTTCTGTTGCTACTAGAGAGACAGGAAAAAAGTCGAGGATGGGCCACCTGATGAGTCAGTTTGCCAACTGGTTAACTCCAGTAAAATTTAAGGAGATGAGATTTAAACTATGGGCTAAGATGAATCTCCTTTCCCCCCTCTTCATTGGATTTTAACTTTTTGGTCCTGTTCTCATCATTGCCACATTCATTAAGAAGTGGCGGTAAGCAGGAAAAATCACATATTTCTCACAATCTATTTCAAATAAACTACTGAAAGAACAAGTTTCTTTTCATTAAACAAGACATGTGGCCTTTTACACACAGAAAAATAATGCCTTAGGAACAAGTATTATATTATAGCTTGCTTCCTCCAGGGCAAACTATACTACACCTATTTATTGGAATATTTAAAGTAATTTGTTCCAAAGGAGTCTGGTCTTTCTGAAATACCATCGCCGTTTTACAAACACTGGACAGAACTGTCATGACTGTGATACTCACAGTGCCCTGCAGAGTGAGTACTCACCAGGTTTGTTTAATGTCATCCACTCTTCGGATCCCAAAGGGACCAAGAAAAATGAACTGAAATGCTAAAATGCAACCGGACCGAATGATCTTTTTGTTGTTAAATATGCTAAAATGCAACCGGACTGAATGATCTTTTTGTTGTTAAATATACTGGTTATCTGTATTTTCTAACTTTTTTTCATCAGCACAAAGAAAAAAGTACTGAAGTTGTCTTTAAAACTAAGACTCAGAGATAAAGTCACATATTGGAGTCTAATGTTGTGCGAATGTGTGTGTATGTTTATGTGTCGTCATGGTTACAAGTCTATTCTCCTGAATCTCTGCCACTTACAGCCTGTGTGGCCTCAGGCAAGTTGCTTCATCCCTACAAGCCCATTTTCTCTTCTGTAAAGTGGGACTGATAAGACTAGCTGACAAGGTGAGATGAGGCTTGAAGAAGATTAAATGTACACAGCCCTGAGCTTTAGCATACTGCTCAAGCAGTGTTGCTGCTGTTATTATTGTGTTTGTATTTCCAAAAACGAGCAGCGAAAGAACTCTGGACAACTTTAAGGCTCTGCTGGGGTGCCTTCTCAATGCCTGCACAGAAGTGGGTACCCCAGCCTCCATCCCCACAGGGGGAAGCCAATCGGGAGGTCAGAGGGGGCCTCCACGCACCTGGTGGGAAGCTCACAGAGGCCAAGGCCTCTGAGTCACAGCCCAGCCCCTCCCTGCCACATCCCTTTGTTGCCTGGAGGGTGAGCTGTGACTCACATGGTCTCTAGTTCTGGGTTGGGCCCATCTGACCCAGGGACAGGACTGACATAGTCACTAAGAACACCCAGTTGGACCCTCCCCTTGTCCCTCCCCTCCCACCCTCTGGCCTGGTGGCCTGCTTGTCCCACGCCAGGTCCCAGCCTGCAGTATGAAACACTGGAAGGAAGCTGTAGGCTCCTGGGTTGTTTACCCCATTGCCGCCACCACCCCTCCTGTTTCAGTCTGTGCCATTTTTTCCACTGTGGTTTGCGTGAGTTAACTTGAGCATGTAAAGAAAAAGTCCAGGAGACCCCCATAGTTCACACCCATTCACATCTTCTAACTACTCTTACTTTTGGCGGGGTGGGGGGTGGAAAAATTTACAACATGAAATTTACCATTTTAACCATTTTTTAAGTGTACAATTCAGTAACACTAAGTACACTCGCAATGTTGTACAACTATCACCATTATCCATCTCAAAACTTTTTCATCATTCCAAACAGAAGCTCCATACTCATTAAACAGGAGTTGCTGAATACATAGCAGGGGGCCTCCCTCCCCCTGGGCCCCAGTAACCTTCATCCTACCTCCTATCTATATGAACATACCTATGTAACTTACACGTCATGTAAGTGGAATCATACAGTGTTTGTCCCTTTGTGCCTGGCTTACTTCACTGAGCATTGTGTTTTCAAGGTACATCCAAGCTGTGGCTCGTTCCCTCCCTTTCTGCGGCTGAGTAACGAGCCACTGCATGCCCGTGCCTTGTTCTGCCTGTTCATTCATGTGCCGATGGACACGTGAGCTGTTTTCACTTTTCAGCTACTGCGAATAACACTGGTATGGATCCGTGTGTGCAAGCATCTCTGGGTACACTTATGGGTACTTTAGCTATTGGAATTGCTATTAGTGCCTCACACGGGAGTTCTATGTTTAACTCCTCTCGCTCTTTTAAGATGGGCTTCTCAAGTGGTTCAGTGGTAAAGAATCCACCTGTCAATGCAGGTGATGCGGGTTTGATCCTGGGTCGGGAAGATCCCCTAGAGGAGGAAATGGCAACTCACTCCAGCATTCTTGCCTAGAAAATTCCATGGACAGAGGAGCTTGGCGGACCACAGGGCTGCAAAAGAGTTGGACATGACTGAGCACGCACACCCTTTTAAGAGGTGGGCATCAGAACCCAGCAGCTGCCAAAGCTAATGCTCAGTGAGCGTTCCTTCACTCGGCTACACACCATTCTGAAGATTTTTTTTGTGTTAACTCATGTAGTCCTCAAAACAATTCCCTGAGGTAGGGTGTGATTATTTTCACCCCCATTTTACAGACAAATAACTGAGGTTACCCCTACTGGATAACAGTGCCAGCATCTGGATACAGATTGATGATGCTTTCACATATGACCAAAAAAATAATAATAATAATAATTGAACTCTTCTGCTAAAATGCATTTTCTGTCCCGAAAGATGTCTTAGGTACCCTGTAACCTCTTTTCTTGCTCTGGACTAAAGAACTAAAAAAGGGAATGGGTGCAGGGGGTAGGAGTGAGAGGGGATGCTCATTGAGTTGGATTATTCTAGACTCTCTCTTTGCAGTGAGAAATCCAATTCCATCTACATCAGTGAAAAGGGGAATTTGTTGGAAGCATAATAAAACAGCTCAGCCCAGGCGCTGGATCACAGACGGGCCCATCTCTCTCCTTATACCGTCACCAGTCTATTCTAAGTAAGGGGCCCCTTCCGTACAGCTCTGGTGCCTCTGAGCATCTATTCTGCCACTTTAGAGTAAGAGTGACCTGAGGGAAGCCCATGGCATGCTCTGGCTGGGCCTATATGCATACCTGGACCAATCAACACACAAGTGCCTGGGGAACCATGATGGGCCCCGCCTGGGCTGCAATCCCCTCCTGGGATCAAAAGAATGAGGACTCTTTCCAGAGAAGAGGGAGGGAGGCAAAGCAAATGCCCGACAGACACCGTGGTGTAATCTCCAATAGCAACAAATTGGAAGCTGCCCAATAGTACTAAACAAAACAAGGTTAAATAAAATTGCTACATCCATTCAGTGAAAACAATATGCAGCTGTTTAGCAAGTAATCACGAAGATTATGTAGCAACTCAAGAAAAAAAGAAGTCTTATGGAGTAATGTCTGGTGGGAAAAAACAGGACACGCAAATACAGACCCACTTAAATGTAACAATTCACATGTAAGAAAATGTGGCAAGAATTGTATCATAATGAAAGAATCATAAATGGCTTTTAATCTCTATTCAAAATTTTATTTTCTGGTTCAACGAATATTTACTGAGCATCTACTCAGTGCCAGGTGAAGTGTGGAGGATATGGCAGGGAGCAAAACATAAGAAAAACCCCAGCCCTCATGGAATTTCCATTCTAGTAGGGGAGACAGAAAATGGATAAGATGAATAAGCAAAATACATGCTACACTGGACAGTGACGGAAGTTAAGAGGCAAAATAAATCCAGAAAGGTAGAGAGGAGTGGGGGGCACTGCTGACGGTTTAGAGATGACGGCCAGAGAAGCTGGTATCTAAGTAAAGGTGAAGGAAGTGGGAAACCGAGTTACGTTGAAGAGGGGCCTGGTCAAGAGTCGCAACAGCAGGGGTGATGAGCAGTGACAGAACTGCCCCTAACTGAGATGTGGGAAGACGACCAGTGTCCTGGAAGTGAGGTAAAGAAAGAGCTTCAAGGAAGAGAAAACGACCAGCTGTCAAGCACTGCTGATAGCCAAGCAGGATGGGGCTAGAGAATGGGCCGCTGGGATGAAGAACACGGCAGTCACTGCAGACCCGGGCAAGAGATGCTCCTGAGGAATAATGGGCTCTAAAGACTACTGTGGGACTTCCTTGGTGATCCAGTGATTAAGACATCTCGCTGCCAATGCAGGGGGCCTAGGCTCGATCCCTGGCTGGGGGAACTAATAACATCTCACATACTGTGCAGCACAACCAAAATATTAAAAAAAAAAAATAGAAGAAAGAGATAAAAGAATCGGGATGGCGACATTATCCAACTGCCAAAGTGGAAGCAAACCAAATGCCTCCACAACGGATGAATGGATAATCAAAATGTGATCTTTCACATACAATGGAATACTATCCAGCCTTAGGGAAAAAACAAAGCACATTGTGACACAGGCTACAACTTGGACGTAAACTGAAGACATTAAATGAAAGAAGCCAGTCACCAAGAAAGACAAATACTACCTCACAATAAATGCACAAATTGATTCTACTTGTAGGGGCATCTAGAGTAGAGAATTCATAGAGATGGAAAACAGTGATGGCTACTAGGGTCTGCAGAGAGGGAGGAATGGAGAACAGTCACTTAATGAATGTCAGGTTTTAGTTCTGCAAGATGAAAAAGTTCAGGAAACAGCTGCACAACTGTGTAAACATACTTAACACTACTAAATTGAACACTTAGAGATGTCTAGGATGGGAAATTTTATATGTATAGTTTATCACTTTTTTTATTAAAAAATAGCGAGAAAGCACAAGGGGCAAATAATTGGGAGTCAACAAGTGCACACAATTCTTTCAAGAAATTTTGCTCTTAAGTGAAAAGAAATGGCAGTCTGACTGAAGGAAAGAAGTGCGTGGGTTTTCTTCTTTTTTTCTTTAAATTGGAAAAAATAACAGCGTGCATGCTTATGTACTGATGGGACAGGCTTCATCATGGGACAGTGTTATTGAATATTTACTTTCAAAATAAATGTACTGTGCAATGATGAAAATATTCTGGAATCAGTCTGTTGTAATGGCTGCTCAACCTTGTGAATATGCTAAAAACTACTACTAAATTGTATATTTAAATGTGGTTGATTTTACGGTATGTGACATATCTCAATTTTTAAAAAACAGATAATTAAAACTATAATAATGTTGTTTGTAACCATGTTTACACATGCAGCCTGAGTTCCCCCACAGAGAGCCCTGGGCACCAGCAGGTCCTGTGCCAGTGACCCACAGGTCACCACAGTGTGTGGCAGCTGGTGGCTCAGGAGACAGGAGAAGTCTCCCAAGTCTAGGCTAAAACACAAATGCCGCATTAGCACATAAAGCAATTGAGATAAAACTACTGAACAAGCACCCAATAGCTGCAAATAAATGGCACTGCTCAGTTAGGGCCATGAATTTTCAGGCCTCTGATCTCAAAGTGAAATGTAAGAAAAATCCATTTAACTCAAAGGCAGAAAATCCGAGCCACTCCGGCCCCCACCCCATCTGCCAAGCCGTGCTGTCTGTCGCTCTGTAACTGCAGAGGGATGGCCTTATTTTGCAATTAGTCATGGCAGACAGAGTTCTTTCTGAAATGTCCTCCCAGTTGTAACATTACCACCCTTCTGCTTCCCGTTGCCTTATTCCTTTCTTCTGAACAACTTCAAACGGTATTTTAACCTCTGTGATACTTCATTTTAAATATCAATTTCGCTAGACCCTAAGGCTCAGATATTTCATCAAACATTATTCAAGATGTTTCTGTGAAGGTACAGGAATTTTTTTAGACAAAATTAATATTTAAAAACATAGAGTTAAACAAGCTGTCTTCATAATATGGGTGGGCCTTATCCAAATAGTCAAAGGACTTAACTGAACAAAGGCTGATCTCCACTAGCAGGAAGGCACCGTGCCAGCAGATGGCCCTGGGATTCAAACTGCAACTCTTCCCTGAGTCTCCAGCTTGCTAGCCTACTCTGAACATTCTGAAATTGCCAAGCCTCGACGATCACAGACAAGAAACACCGATTATTAAAATAAATCTCTTTCTCCTTCTCTTGTTCTCACTCTTGCTCACTCTCCCTATGTATGTGGTATGTGTGTATGTGTATATATATATATATATGTAAAACATTCTATTATATAATATAGTACCATATGTATATTATACATAACACATCATTATACACTGATAAATTATACAGTGTTATATTCTTTTTTTCCTTGGATATGGTGTTGATCCCTGTCTCCTGTACAATGTCATGAACCTCTGTCCATAGTTCATCAGGCACTCTATCTATCAGATCTACTCCCTTAAATCTCTCTCTCACTTCCACCAGATTTGACTTAGGTCATCATATCCGAATGGTGTAGTGGTTTTCCCTCCTTTCTTCAATTTAAGTCTGAATTTGGCAATAAGGAGTTCATGATCTAAGCCACAGTCCACTCCCGGTCTTATTTTTGCTAACTGTATGGAGCTTCTCCACCTTTGGCTGCAAAGAATAGAATCAATCTGACTTCGGTGTTGACCGAAATCACTACAGATGGTGATTGCATCCATGAAATTAAAAGACCCTTACTCCTTGGAAGGAAAGTTATGACCAACCTAGACAGCATGTGTAGAGTCTTCTCTTGTGTTGTTGAAAGAGGATGTTTGCTATGATCAGTGAGTTCTCTTGGCAAAACTATTATCCTTTGCCCTGTTTCATTCTGTACTTTAAGGCCAAATTTGCCTGTTACCCCAGGTGTTTCTTGTCTTCCTACGATTGTATTCCAGTCCCCTATAATGAAAAGGACATCTTTTGGGGGTGTTAGTTCTAGAAGGTCTTGTAGGTCTTCATAGAACTGTTCAACTTCAGCTTCTTCAGCATTACAAAAGCAAAATGGCTGTCTGAGGAGGCCTTACAAATAGCTGTGAAAAGAAGAAAAGCAAAAAGCAAAGGAGAAAAGGAAAGATATACTCTTTTGAATGCAGAGTCCCAAAGAATAGCAAGGAGAGATAAGAAAGCCTTCCTCAGTGATCAATGCAAAGAAATAGAGGAAAACAATAGAATGGGAAAGACTAGAGATCTCTTCAAGAAAATTAGAGATACCCAGGGAACATTTCATGCA
>SJYC01075408.1:0-30421 GCA_006408675.1 Madoqua kirkii | reverse complement strand
CTCAGTGATCAATGCAAAGAAATAGAGGAAAACAATAGAATGGGAAAGACTAGAGATCTCTTCAAGAAAATTAGAGATACCCAGGGAACATTTCATGCAAAGATAGGTCCATAACATTTCTGTCCGTTATTGAGCCTAACAGAAGCAGAAGAGATTAAGAAGAGGTGGCAAGAAAACACAAAAGGACTATAAAAAAAGATCTTCACGACCCAGATAATCACAATGGTGTGATCACTCACCTAGAGCCAGACATCCTGGAATATGAAGTCAAGTGGGCCTTAGGAAGCATCACTACGAACAAAGCTAGTAGAGGTGATACAATTCCAGTTGAGCTGTTTCAAATCCTGAAAGATGGTGCTGTGAAAGTGCTGCACTCAATATGCCAGCAAATTTGGAAAACTCAGCAGTGGCCACAGGACTGGAAAAGGTCAGTTTTCATTCCAGTCCCAAAGAAAGGCAATGCCAAAGAATACTCAAATTACCTCACAATTGCACTCATCTCACACACTAGTAAAGTAATGCTCAAAATTCTCAAAGCCAGGCTTCAACAATACGTGAACCGTGAACTTCCAGATGTTCAAGCTGGTTTTAGAAAAGACAGAGGAACCAGAGAGCAAATTGCCAACATCCACTGCATCTTCAGAAAAGCAAGAGAGTTCCAGAAAAACATCTATTTCTGCTTCATTGACTATACCAAAGCCTTTGACTGTATGGATCACAATAAACTGTGGAAAATTCTGAAAGAGATGGGAATACCAGACCACCTGACCTGCCTCCTGAGAAACCTATATGCAAGTCAGGAAGCAACAGTTAGAACTGGACATGGGACAACAGACTGATTCCAAACAGTTTTCGAAAAGGAGTACATCAAGGCTGTATATTGTCACCCTGCTTATTTAACTTATATGCAGAGTACATCATGAGAAACGCTGGGCTGGGTGAAGCGCAAGCTGGAGTCAAGATTACTGGGAGAAATATCAATAACCTCAGATATGCAGATGACACCACTCTTATGGCAGAAAGTGAAGAACTAAAGAGCCTCTTGATGAAAGTGAAAGAGGAGAGTGAAAAAGTTGGCTTAAAGCTCAACATTCAGAAGACTAAGACCATGGCATCCAGTCTCATCACTTCATAGCAGAGATGGGAAAACAGTGGAAATAGTGGCAGATTTTATCTTGGGGAGCTCCAAAATCACTGCAGATGGTGACTGCATCCATGAAATTAAAAGTTATTAAAAGTTATGATCAACCTAGATAGCATATTAAAAAGCAGAGACATTACTTTGCCAACAAGTGTCTGTCTAGCCAAGGCTATGGTTTTTCCAGTAGTCATGTATGGATGTAAGAGCTGAACTATAAAGAAAGCTGAGCGCTGAAGAATTGATGCTTTGAACTGTGGTGTTGGAGAAGACTCTTGAGAGTCCCTTGGACTGCAAGGAGATCCAACCAGTCCATCCAAAAGCAGATCAGTGTTGGGTGTTCATTGGAAGGACTGATGCTGAAGCATCAATGCTTTGGCCACCTGATGCAAATAAGTGACTCATTTGAAAAGACCCCGATGCTGGGAAAGATTGAAGGTGGAAGGAGAATGGGACGACAGAGGATAAGGTGGTTGGATGGCATCACCAACTCAACGGCAATGTGTCTGAGCAAATTCCAGGAGTTGGTGATGGACAGGGAGGCCTGGTGTGTTGCATTCCATGGGGTCGCAAAGAGTCGGACATGACTGAGAGACAGAACTGAACGGATGATAATATTCTATAGCCTCTTGTATACTATGGATTTTGTTTCTCTGGAGAACCCTAATACACTCCTAAAATAATGGATTTCCTATCAGAAATCAATACTTTCATACAATGTCAAGTCATTACATGATTTAAAAGGTAAACAAAAAAACCCCACAAAATACAGCAAATCTAGGAAGAATAACATCTGTCTATATATTGATCAAACCCATCAAAGTATTTACATTAATTTTAAAGGCAACTATACATCATACTAGTGGTAATAATTTTGTATCCTTTCTATGGCTAATTTTTTTTTCAGAGTATAAAAATTCATTAGGACACTAAGGTACACCATATTCCTTTGAATTGATAACAGTACCTGATCTTCCTGGGTTTTAGTCCAGCTCCACTATCATTCACAGAGTGGCCCTGGGCAAGTTACCCCTGTGTGCCTCATTTTTTTTCTAATATAAAATGGGGGTAAATAATACCCCCTCCATGAATTTGCTGTGAGAATTAAAGGTGATAGTACATATAAAACACAAAGTAAATTGTGTAGCAGTGTTTTTCAAATAGTTTCTGACCTATTAGTGAAATAAATTTACTGGGTCTCACAATCATCATTTGTTAAAAATAGCATAAATTCATTAATGTAGGAAAGAATTATCAGAGGACACTAGACCTACAGAGGGTGAGTATGTGTTACCAAATTTGTTTTGGAGACATATGCACACACACACACACAGACCAGGTTACACAGACAGACTGTTTAGATTTTTGTTTTACAATGGGTCACAGTGAAAAACAAGTGTGAAAAGCCAGATTCCACCATATAGTAAGTGCTCAACAAAATTTGGTAGCACTGTTATTACTATCTCACTCTAAGAGGTAATAGTAAAAGAAAGCTGCTAACATTGGTGTCAATTTTATGCCTGTTTCCTGCAGCGCTGCCTAAGAGTCACTCCAGCTTCCTAAGATAACTTGCCAACTCTGTCTTCTCAAAGGACTCAGGCGGTCATTTAAATATTTTCTGACTCACAGTGCTGGCCAAGGATTAGTGAGGCCCTGCCCAGCCCAGAACACATGAAATGTGATTTGCTAAGAAAACCACTTGAGTCTGCAAGGCTGCACAGGGCTTTTGTAAAATTAAAGCCATGCTGGAGAGGCACAGTTCTCTCCCCTACCCCACCCCCCTGGGAGATGTGTCATAAAAGGAGGTTACTTAAGGTCAGTTAAGCTGCACCTTCTGAGCCTGGAACCTCAGCTCTGTAATGCGCTTCCTTGTTTGGGGGCTGGGTTATGTCACTGTGTTTCTCCCCTAACTTTCCAGCTGCACATGCAGGCACCCTCACTTAAGAATGGACATGAAATCCCTATGAACTGTTCTTACAGTTTAGGTAAAGGGAATCTGTGAAACCAAAGGAGCTTAGATTTTGAAGATCTCAAAATAATTTCTATTGCATCTAAGTTTTTCCCCTCCAAAAATGAAAAACTCAGCCCCAACTTGTTGGTAACAACAGTGACAAACAACTCCAATCCCCCACCACAGACAAACACAAATACACACACACATGCATTAGCACTGTTTTGTTTAAAATGGAGCTCCTTGTCCCAGCTGAGAGTAAGCTGAGGTGTGAGTAGATCTGCAGTTTCCAATGGAGTCCCCAGGTTGTTCCTTAAATTCAGAAAACCAGGTTCCTACAGATGCCCACGTTGGTGCGTGCTTCTTATTTCTTCTTTTGTGAGAATACAACCTTGGACTTGTGCCAAGGCATTACATCTGGAACACATAAGTACGTGCAGGGGTGTAAACTAATCTTTTAATATGTGATAGCATTCCGCTCTTATTTTTATTCCATTCTTCAAACTATGATTGAGGCAGGGGGATTGCTTTAGCAGCAAAAACCCTCTCATTAAATGCAATCTATTTGCCTAGTAGATAAAACAAGTTAAAATGCGGCCTTACCCCATTGCCTTCCACCACTCCCTGGTACCTCCAAGGTGTGGGGTCCTTAGTTCTCACCACACTTCTCAGGGCATGGAGGTGGGAAATTGGGGAGGATCGTTAGGGATCTTCATCACACCCTCAGAGTAAAGGGAGCAGGTCGGCCGTATATTTGGTCTGTGCCAGATGCACCCCATTCCACAAAATCGGGTGTTAAATGCTTTATCCAAGGTCTTCAGCCTTAAACACCACACTATATGGTGTCACCTTCTTCAACAATGAAACAAGTGCTAATGTTCCTGGATTTTTGTCTGTGCAGCCTGAAGGGTGGGCCTCTGAGTGTGTCCCCATAAAACAACGACCGGTGGAGGTGAGGGACGCACCCAGGAAAAGTATTTCAGGACTGGACTTAGTATTGATGAGATTGTCTAACTTCCCACTAACTACAGACTCAGTACAACCCTTGTCAAATACGTAGCTGTCTTTTTTGCAGAAACTGACAAGCTGATCTTAAAATTCATATGGGGACACAAAAGAGCCAAAACAATCACAGAAAAGAACAAAATTGAAAGAATTCATAATTGTCAATTCAAAACTTACTACAAGGGTATAATAATCAAGACAGTACTGACAACGGTAGTATCATAAGGACAGACATATAGATCAATAGACTAGAACTGAGAATGCAAAAATAAACACATTTGTGACTGATTTCCGACAAGGATGTCAAAACAATTCAATAGAAGAACAGTCTTTTCAACAGACTGTGCAGGGTCAACAGGGTATCCACATGCAAAGGATGAAGCTGGTCCACCTCACACCACACAGAAAAATTAACCCCAAATGGATCAAAGACCTAAATATAAGAGCTACAACTGTAAAATCCTTAGAAGAAAATCTAGCCATAAGTCTCTATGATCTTAGATTAGGTAAAGGTTTCTTAGTTAAGACACCAAAAGCAGAAGCAACACAAGAAAAACAGGTAAGTTGGCTTCACCTAAATTAGCACCTTGGGCTTCAAAGGACCATCAAAAAAGTGAAAAGACCAACCCAAAGAATGGCAGAAAATACTGAAAAATGATGTATCTGATAAGGGACTGAATCTAAAATTTATAAAGAACCTTATAACTCAATAGTAAAAACCCAACCCAGTTTTTCAAATAAGCAAAACATCTGAACAGACATTTCTCCAAAGACGATATACAAATGGCTGATGAACACATTAGAAGATAGTCAATCAACACAGTACTGAAGGAGAACAAAGTTGGAGGGCTGACACTATAAGACATCAGGATTTACTACAAAGCTCCAGTAATCAAAACAGCACAGTACTGGCAAAAGATGAGACCAAAAAAAAATCAACAGAACAGAATAGACAGCCAAGAAACAGATCCCCATAAATACTGTCAACTGATCTTTGACAAAGGCAATACAATGGGGCAAAGACCACCTTTTGAACAAATGGTGCTGAGAACAACTGAACATCCACACACAGAAAGAAAAAGAAGATCTAGACAGACATCACATCCTTCACAAAAATTAACTCAAGATATATCACAGAGATTGTAAAATGCAAATGTCTGAAACTCCCCAAAAATAAAACAGCAGAAAGCCTAGAATACCTTGTAATGGTGATGAGTTTTTGGATCCAACACCAAAAGCAAAATCCATGAAGGAAATAATAAACTAGACTTCATAAAATTAGAAAAATTTCTGCTCTGCAATAGATAATACCAAGAATAAAAGATGATAAGCCACAGAGTGGAAGACACGTGATAAAGGACTGTTACACAAGATATACCAAGAACTCTTAAAACTGATAAGAAGAAACAATCTGAATGAAAAATGGCCAAACAACCTTAAAAGACACCTCGACAAAGAAGATACACATGTGGCAATTAAGCATAGGAAAAGATGCTACATATCATCACGTGACAACAGGGAAACATGAAGTAAAACAGTGAGGAGGATACCGTTATGTACCTATGACAAAGGCTAAAATCCACAACACCAGCAACACTAAATGCTGACTAGCAGGTGGAGCAACAGGCACTCTCTCATATACCGTTGCTGGGAATGCAAAATGGTACAGTCACTTTGAAAGACAGTTTGAAGGTTTCTTAAAATACTAAACACACTGGGGCTTCCCTGATGATCTGGGGGTTAAGAATCTACCTGCCAGTGCAGGGGACCTGGGATCGATCCCTGGTCTGGGAAGATCCCACATGCCGAAGAACTAAGCCCGTGTACCACAACTTCCGAGCCCTTGCTCTTGTGCACACCCGCCACACCTATGGAAGCCAGACAACTGAAGGCCACATGCCTAGAGCCCATGCTCACAACAAGAGAAATCACTGCAACGGGAAGCCCATGCACCGCAGCGAGGAGCAGCCCCTGCTCACTGCAAATACACAAAGACCACATGTAGCAATAAAGACCCAGCACAGCTTAAAAACACACACACACACACACAAAACTAGGCCACCCTTATCATACGATCCACTCCTTGGTGTTTACCCAAAAGAGCTCAAAGCTTATGTCCACACAAAAACCTGCACATAGATGTTTATAGAGGCTTTACTCATAATCTTCAGTATTTGGAAGCAACAAAGATGGCCTTCAGTAGGTAAAGGGAAAAATAAACTGGGATACATCCAGACAATGGAATGTCATTCAGCACTAAAAATGTGCTATCAGTTCATGAAAAGACACAGGAAATCTTAAATATAAAGACCCAGCACAGCTTAAAAACACACACACACACACACAAAACTAGGCCACCCTTATCATACGATCCACTCCTTGGTGTTTACCCAAAAGAGCTCAAAGCTTATGTCCACACAAAAACCTGCACATAGATGTTTATAGAGGCTTTACTCATAATCTTCAGTATTTGGAAGCAACAAAGATGGCCTTCAGTAGGTAAAGGGAAAAATAAACTGGGATACATCCAGACAATGGAATGTCATTCAGCACTAAAAATGTGCTATCAGTTCATGAAAAGACACAGGAAATCTTAAATTCATATTACTAAGTAAAAGAAGCCGAAATGAGAAGGATATACTGTGTATGATTCCAACAGTATGAAATTCTAGAAAAGGCAAAACCATAGAGACAACAAAAAGACCAGTGAATACAGCAGGGGTGGAGGAAGGTATGAACAGGTAGAGCACAGAGGGTTTTTACAGTAGTGAAATATTCTGTATGATACTGTTAAGATGGATGTATGTCATTGTACATTTCCCCAAATCACTGAAAGTAGAACACCAAAAGCAAGGAGCCCTTAGGTAAACCATAGAGTTTAGATGTTCCTGATGGGCCACTGCTAGTTCATCCTTGGTGATGAATGTAGCATGCCAGTGAGCGAGGCATGTGTGGGAGCAAGGAGCAAGGGGGAAATCTCTGTACCCTCCTCTCAATTTTATTATAGACCCAACGCTGCTTTAAAAAAATAAAGTTAAAAAACATTTAACACCCCTAACCATTAGGAAAATGAAAATTGAAACCACAGTGAGATCACTTCACCTGGGCTAGAATGGCAGTGATCAGGAAGATGGCCAGCGGTAGGCATCAGTGAGGATGTGGGGTAACTGGAGCCTTCACACGCTGCTGGTGGGACTGCAGAATGGAACAGCCACAAGGCAAACATTTGGCAGTTTCTCAAAATGTGAATCACTGAGTCACCACACGACCTGCAACTCCACTGCTCAGTATGTACCTACAGTATGTACCTAAGAGAAGTGAAAATACATTTCCACATAAAGTTGTACACTCTTCCAGGGGAAGAGGAGAGCCAGGGCAGGTAAAAACAAGACGGCATACAGACAGAGAAGGTGCTCTTGGACCTATGGTTAAAGGGAAAAAAAGAACAAGGCTGGAGAAGAATACATGCAAGATAAGTGATTGTGTTAGCCTTAAAAATATATACATACACAGGTACACAAACTTGTTACGTAAGATTGTAAGAGAAATACAGCCAGCTGATCATAAATGTTCTTTCTGGATGTAAGTCTGGGATGAGGGAGGTGGAACTTCATTATTTACGCTACAGTTTCTGATTTGCTTGCTTTTCTGTTTATTAAGAAACAATCAGGGCATGCCATCAAAAGATAATTTCTTTCTCCAGCCAAAACAGAAGAAAAAGGAAGAGGCCACTGGAGCTGGGTAGTGAGGGAAGCTGTGAAAGTGGAGAAGAACAAAAGAGCATCCCGGGTAGTGGGAATAGCGGGAGCAAAGATTTGAAAGTGGATGCCAGGTTCAGTGGTTTGTGAGGTTCATTCTGGTACAGGAACCAGTGGGGACCAGGGGTGAAGGTAAATTTGAACAGTGAGCTGAAACAGCCAAGTTCCAAAGGTGTCATGTGCCCCTCGGGGAGTGGCGGCCGTGAGCACAGGGGCTGCTCCTGGGAGAGAACGGGGGCTACAGCTGGGCAAGAGGTCTCCGCAGCAGTTCAACTTGGCCTCTGTCTCACCATAAACTCATCGCCAACTCCATTATCCATATTTGTCTAATAAGATGGTCTCCAAAAAGAATAACATCCACGCCACTAACGTCCCCAAATCTGAAAAAGAACTTCCAGTGTGTCTGAGCACACCTTTTCGACAGGAGCACAAAGAAGTGATGGAGTGACCTGCGTCAATCCTAAGTACCATATGATGACCCCAGCAAGCCCCCAGCATGCAGGCTGTGATGGGGGTAAGCACTTTGCAAATAGCTTTTCAATTAATCCTCAGAGCAAAACCCCGAGGTACAGGCAAGGTATAGGGAGGCACTACCTCCCTTTACAGATGGACAAACAGGTTTGGGGGCTTCCCTGGTGGCTCAGACAGTAAAGTGTCTGCCTGCAATGTGAGAGACCTGGCTTCAGTCCCTGGGTTGGGAAGATCCCCTGGAGAAGGAAATGGCAACCCACTCCAGGACTCTTGCCTGGAATATTCCATGGATGGAGGAGCCTGGTAGGCTACAGTCCATGAGATCGCAGAGTCGGACACGACTGAGCAACTTCACTGGTTCACTGAAACAGGCTCGGAGAGGTTAGGCACCTTGTCCAAGGTCACTCCCTTGGTCAACACTGCAGCACAGACTGGAACACAAGACCCCAACTGCCATCTCTACAACCTCTAGACATTTCAATCTGCTTCAAAGCCAGGTCAGTACTCTGCTCCAGTTTCCAGGAAAATATTATGGAGCTCAGAACTGGAGTTGAATTCAGAGCTTGGGGTTCTACCAGCAAATTCAGACCCATAAGGTTACCATATGCTGGCTGGAAGTGGAGCTGGGGTGTTGGGATAAGGAGCCAAGTTGGACTGGTAACTAACTAGCTTGTTCTTTAGATGCTGAGCCAGGCAAGACACCAAGCTGCCTCCTCTGTCCTCCAACTCTGGCTGCGGGCCCAGCCTCTTTCTGAGCATTTCTGTTTTGACTTGGGCCCCATGTCCAGTTCTGCCCTGAAAACTTGTGCTTTACCTTAGAAGTCAGGAGACACCTGGGAAATGAAAGTGATCACCTCCTCTAGCCCTGTTACTCCAGAGCCACCAGAGACCCTGGGGCACCCACCAAATGTCCCAACAAGCCCTCACCGAGCCAGGGGCTGAGCACTCGCTCTGCCTCCCAGAGCTGACACTCCACAGGGATGTGCACCCAAGAGAGGCTTAAGATACTTAAAACATCCATCTCTCTTCATGTCACTGAACAGATATTCAGGGAAGGTTCTCTTCACCTCCATCTCTCTCAGCACAACTGACGAGAGGTCCAGGAAGACACACAGTTGGCAAGTCATTCATCACCCCAGCCTCAGCATTCTGGTCTAAATGAGGGTACGTGACACACACAGACATGTTAAGATGTTGGTGCAGGGCTCAGCCGCACAAGGCACAGCCATTCAGATTAACTGGCATTTACTGAAGGCTGCTACATTTGTTCCTTTTCCACAGTATATTCCAACACACACACACACAGCTATAACCAATGAGAATCCTGAATCAAGCCCCCAAGGTTCATGTTCACTGCCCAGGCAGCAGTTTCAGGAACATCACTGTCCCAGGTCCCACCTTCTGGGAAGGAAAGACACCAGCCTTCTGGTCAACCAGGAGTGCACACAATGCTGAGATCTCATTCCAGCCCCCTGCTAAGATCTGGAGAGAGGGTGGGGGAGGTTCTGCCTACATTGCCTCATTTCCTCTCTCCCTTCCCCAGGGAGACAAACCATATCCACATGTAAAGAGTGGTCTTCCCCAAGCCACCCACAAGGCTGCTCCCTCTTTCAAATGAGTTTCCGCTCAAATGCTGCTTCCTCAGGGCCAGTGTTCTTGTCTAGAAAATGCCAGGGACGGGGGAGCCTGGTGGGCTGCCGTCTATGGGGTCGCACAGAGTCGGACATGACTGAAGCGACGCAGCAGCAGCAGCAGTGACATTCCCTAACTTAAAACAACCCTGCCTCCATCCCAGCTACTCTGAATCCTCTTACCCAGATTCATCTCCTTCATCACACTGACCATACCCCTTGGCATCTTATTACAGGTCTAGCTGCCTATTACCCATCTTCACCCCTGTGATGTGAACTCTGAAGGAGAAGCGCTGTTGGTTTCCTTGACGGCTGTGTGTCCAGTGCCAGGGCACTCCCTCCATAAGTGATTCTTGAATAAGTAAATTAGCTGAGCTAAGTTGCTAAGGTACATGGGAAAAAAAGCAAAGTTTTCCTCTAAACCTCTCCACAGTGGACCCCACTCCACTCATCACACTGGTGACCTCCCACAGAAACTGGAACTGACTCAATAAATTAATTTTTACATATAAACATTTTGTTTTCATTCAAGTTTCGACCCGTTTGTGCAAGGTGATATGAATCAGGTGATATCTTTACAAATCATTAAGGTCATGGGTCCAAGGACTAATTTTCTTAAAATATAGCTAAGACTGTAATGAATAAACTGATTAAGGAATTAACTGGACAAATCTCAAAAAAGAACAAAAAGAATGAAAGAAACAGAGCCCCATACCTCATGGCCACCACCCCTCCTGCCCAGTGATTTACAAGAGCCTGAACCATACGGAGCCTGGCCTCAGAGGTTTCTAAACAACTGCAGTTTCCTCTGATACCTCTTCGCCTCAGGCTCCCGCCAATGACTGTTGACTCAGGAGCACACTGAGTTCAGGTCAGGGGCTCAGGAACCTTGGGATGGCAGAAAAATAGAGGCAGCTCACTGGGATGGATAGTGATGGATGAAAGGAGCAGGATGCAACATGGACCAGAAAAACTGGGGCAGCAGCACGCACCTCTCCTCATCAGAGTGGGTATGGGGACAACATCCCATTCTCTGCATCCCACATCTTTCTCTGACAGGAACAGGCTCTCTCAGGAGGCAACGAGTTCCCTTTATTGGAGGATCCAAGCTTGGGTTAAGCAGTAACTAGGAGGAGGTGCTGTGGAGGTGGTTTCAACTGCAGGCTGAACTATGTGACCTCAAAGGTCACACTGGAGACTGGCATTCCTATCGGCCAGTTCCTCTGTCTTTCACTACTCCTAAACCTCTCCAGCCTCCACAAGCCTCCCTCAGTGGATACTCAACACGTGCTGTCACTCACGGACATTTAGTGAGCACTTACTGTGTGCCAGGGGCCAGAGTGGAGCAGGGACAAGGGTAACAGGGTTCTACATTCTTCTGAGTGGACGAAGACAATAAACCCATGAGCAGACACAGGAGGAACACCATTTGAGACAAACTTCAACGGGGGAATGCAGGCCTTCTCTGGTGGTGCAGAGGGTACAAATCCGCCTGCCAATGCAAGGGACCCCTAGTCTGGGAAGATGCCACATGCTGCAGAGCCACGAAACCTGTGTGCCACAGCTTCTGAACACACACCTAGAGCCCGTGCTCTGCAGCGAGAGAAGCCACCACAGTGAGAAGACTGCCCACAGCAACTGGAGAAAGTCCTCCCACAGCAACCAAGACCGCGCGCAACCAACCACAGGTAAAACTAATTCTTAAAAATGGGGGAACATGACAGAAACTGACAGAGGAGGGGCTGCTCTGGACAAAGTTGTCAGGGGAAACTTTTCTACAAAGGAAACCTCCGAGCTAAATGGCATGAAGTGCCAGACATGAGAAAAGGTGGTGAAAACGTGTACTCAGCAGAAGGAAAAGCATGTGCAAAAGAGAAGTCTCTTGACAAGTTGAGTTCAAATATTCATCAACTGCCCCTATCCTAAAGGCCCCACCACAGGCCCTAAACACACATCACCTCCCACTCCCGCCTGCCTTCTTTCCCCACTGACTTCTTTATTTGATTTTCTCAAGTCAAGGCAGAGCTGATTTGACTCTGAACTTTCCACTGGCAGGTGTGCTCGGAGCAAGGGCACAAAGGAACATGTGTGCACCCCTACCTACAGGGACAGAGGAAATGCTGACATTTTGACTCCATAAAAAAGTGAGCCTGTCTTATATAGGGGACTATAGCTCCCATCTTCCCACCTGTGTTCAGGGCCCACATTTGGGGGATGCGGGCCTTTTGTAGAATATGATGTAAAGAGAACCCTCTGAAAAAATACACATCTGTGCTCCAAGCATCTCAGGTGTATTTCAGAAGGTTCTTAGAGCCCCAGGTTCAGAACGTCGGTCTGGTTACCACTGCTACAAGAAAAAACTAAACTGGTTCAGCCCAGGAGCACCCCACTGATGGAACGGACAACCTGTTAGAGGTGAGTAAATGAAAGAGAGAGGGCAAGATCAGGCCCTCAGACCCACAAAGAGACTCCCACACTACCTCTTCTAGCTCTGATAGATGTCAGCCTGTCAGGGGACCAAGGCCTGAAGGGGTCTTAATGAAACCTTATCCACTACACTCCAGTGAGGGAAACATCCCACAACACCCCCAGAGCCTCCAGAGAAGGTCCAAGACCACATTTTCCAGGACTGTCCTTGACAAAGGTCATCTCTAATTTCACATTCTGAGATAACATTTCGCACAAGGCTGGTTAAGCATAGAAAGTGTTAATGCAAAGCCCAAGTGTTTCAAGGTGGAAGGGGACACCGTGGCTACTGTGTAAATAATTCAGGTCCTTATCAGGAAACAGGGAAGTGAGGAGAGCTTGCCCACCTAGCTCACAGTGAAGTTAGTTAGGGATGGGGGTGCTCTGTTAATATCAGTCAAAATAGTAACAAGAAGGACAGTTAACCAAGGGAGAACTTAGCCTGTACCAGGCGCTACAATGAAAACTTTACACAACCTTCTAGGGTTTGTACTGTTATCATCTCCACTCAACAGATGAGGAAACTGAGGCATGAGCAGGTGAAGTAACTTGCAGCTGACACCCAGACCTAGCAAAACTCTTCCGCACCCAGGGTGGAAGGTGGTAACACCTGGGCAATGCATGAACTGCTTAAAAATAAGTTTCTGCTACTTCACCCAAGACAACCACCATCTGGCAGTTCTCGCATCCTTGTCCAGGGCTGGAGGCAAGCCTGGTCTAGGCATTAAATGGAGAGCCCTCGAGGAACAAGCCGCTCGGCTTCATCAACGTATAAACTTTGATGAGGCCGCTGATACTGCAAGCGCGGTGCTTCCTCGCGGCAAAGCCCACGGGAACTCGACTCAGTAGAAACTTCCATTCTCGGAAGAGGCTTGCCCCTCTCTGGCTATGAGAGACCGAAATTCGCCCTAACCCCATGGTGTCCGCCTTCCCCCTACCCGCTCCTCCCTGGATCCTCGACCCCCTTAGTTTAAGCAGCAACGAGCACACGGGCCCGAGTGGGCCCGAAACCGCAGCCAACCGCCCCGCGCGCCCAAAGCCGGGTTGCCCGCCGCGAAGTGACTGCTGGCCCTGCGAGCCCCGACAAACAGCGCCCGACGGGAAGACGCGCGGAGGGAAAGGGGCTGTACCCCAAGACAGGTGGATCTCCCTCCCCGGAAGTGGGTCCGGAACCTTTGCGCAAGAGCTCCCAGAGGGTGGGAGTCAGGGTCTCCGCGGAGCGGCGGCCGGTCGGGGCTGGCGGTGGCACTGCCTACCCGTGCCGTCCAGGGTCCCCCTGAGCGCTCAGGGAGCCCAGAGCCGGGAGCGCACACTCTGCCGCGGGCACCGGGATGGAGCGAGGGCGGCTTGGAGGTGGGGTCTGGCTCTGGCTTGGTGGGTGAAGGTGGAGAGGAACCAGCCCGGGAAAGCCTCCCGCCCCAGAGTGTCTAGCAGGGTCTCCAGCCGGGGAAGGGCTAGCGGAGTAGCGGGGCTCCAGGCCAGCCGCCCACACTCACCTCGGCTCCCAGCACCGGCGCGACCCGCGGGGCTGCGGCGCGAACCGCCGCTGCGACTCTGGCCGCGGCGGCTACGGGGGCGGCTCCCCGGGGCGGGGCGGGGCGGGGCCGGGGGCGGAGAGGCCGGGCCGGCCACGTGGGCGGGAGGCGGGCCGGGGACCCCAGCGGGCGCCGGGCTGGTTGGCGGGGAGTTCGGACTCAGTAACGCTTGGCCGCTGCTCAGCACTTCCCTCTCCGCACCCTGTTGGGGTCCCAGGGAAGGCTGGGGAAGGAGAAGGGGAGACCCGGCCCCCGGGGCATGCCCAGCACCTATTTCGGAGATAATTTACTGAGTCCAGGAAAGGTGCGCAGCCTGCCGAATCCCGTTCCCCCGAGGACAGCTCCGGGGATCTGTATCCCAGCCGGAGAGGGCTGTGGCGACTCCCGAGTCATGGGCAGCAGGAGCTGCCCGGGCGGGCGAGGGCCCGGGTCAGGCGCTTGGAGCCCCAGCCTCGCCTACCAGGCTGACCTTGGGCGTGTCTGGTCCTGCCCAAGCCTCATTTTCCCCGACTGTGGGAGTGAGAATAAGGACGAATCCCCGCGCGCCCAGCAGGTTCTCAGGAAATATGTTTGTGGGCGGATGCTGAGCTTGAAAGCGCAGCAGCCAGCAGTGTGGCCTGAGTCTTTCGTGCCGAAATAAGACATGAGAATCTAAATACTAAAAGCATTTTCTGTACTCATTCATCCATTCAACAGATTAAATTCTTCCAGTCCTCAGCACTCCATAAAGTCAGGAATAAAGAAAAGTCCCTACACACTGGTTATGCGCTCTTATGAAAGTACAAACCATGATGGAAAAGAAAAAGTTCATCAGCTGCTCTCAGGTGCCTGGAGAGGACTTCAGGCGCTTGATCTACTTGCCTTGGGAGGCATAGGGCTTGACTGGGCCGTCTCAGGAACTGAAGTTTAGGAAGGTGAAGCCAGCCCCCAGGTCAGAGGAGAAAGCACCAGTTCCAGGGCTAAGTTTCTCCGCAGCCATACCTCCAGTAAACGAGGATCAGGCTCTGAGTGGACCTCCTCACTCTCCCCATGGGGCGAGCTCTAAGCCCCCACCCCCTCATTCCACCTCACAAGGGGGAGGGGGATGTTGAGGGCTTCCCAGGAGGGACCTGCCCGGCAGCAGCCGCTGGGATGTAGATCTCCCAGCCCAGGCACCAACCCCCCACACACCTGTCACCAGCACCAGGCAGTCAGACCTTCATCTGGCACAGCTGAGACTTCCTTTATTGCAAACTCCTGTCTCTCCTTTGCAGGCCCTCAGCCTCCTAGGGCTCTGTGACCTCTTCCTGGCCCACAGCCCACCTTCTGGGCCAGAAACTGACCGAGTTGAGCAAAGGAACTTTCATTCCAGCTCCAATTCCACTTCATTCCACCACACCTTGACCCCAAACCCAGTGCCTCATGACCCATCCCTTTCCTGTGTAAGGATCATACACCCTGTCCAGGACTCCATTTCCAAGGCCAAAACCTATATCCAGATCCCCAGTCCTCAATCTTTTCTTCCAAACCTCTTTTGTTACTCTCCCTCCTCCACATGGTGGAAGACCACTTACTACAGCCAGCCATGTTTTTTAGGTAATAATAAAGGGGTTCCACTCCCTCAGCAACCCAGAGCCCAGCAGGCACCTCCACCCCACCAAGTCGACACCTGGTGCTCTACTCAGGTGCCGTTGTCAGAGATAAAATTTCTATTTCTGTTCAGTTCAGTCGCTCAGTCGTGTCCGACTCTTTTCCATTTAATGATTGGAGCATCTGCTACATGCCACAGTCCATGCCAGACTCTGAACCTCAGCAGTGACTCTGTCACAAGACAGAAGGACATAGTCCCTGACCCCATGGAGCTCACGGCTGATGTGGGAACAGTCAGAGCCATCACTGGGCAGGTTAGAGAGCAGGATGTGATGAGAGACACACAGGGGAAGTGCAGGCACAGATTCAAGCATGGAAAGGCTTCCTGTGCGATGTGGGGTGACAGGGCTGGAGAGGACAGACGTGGAAGTCCAGAGGTGGGAGAACACAGGGCACACTTCTGGAAGCCCATGGAAAGGGGCTTTGATAGCCAAAGTGACACACTAGACCTTGACCATGGAAAGGTCTGGGTAGAGGTGATAGGACTCCACGGCTGCTGAGTGAGGAGTGGATGCAGTGGGGGAAAGTCTCCTGGACACAGCAAAGGCGATGTGCATGTGGACTATTACTGGGTATGCACTCCTCAGTACCTTTGTTTTTCAATTCCAGGCGTCCAGAGATCAGAACGGATCTGCAGGAATATGTAGATCAGAAACAAATCTATGTAAACCCACAATGGTTTATACGCAGTGCCCCATCACCTCCCACGTACTCATGCTTTGCCCCTGCTAGGAGGAGGGTAACGAGGACTTGGCTCTTGGACTCAGATTAGGAAACTGTTGGGGAAGAGGTGATACACCCAAAGGGAGTCCTGTCATGGGGAATGTGGAGAGAAGCAGCAGGAAATGTGGGTCACTATCCATGCAGTTTGAAAACTGGTGGAGAGCCAGAACACACTGATGATCAGCCACCTTTTCTCTTTGAAACACTCAGTTCATGAGGGCTCATTCTTGAATTCAGCTCCATCTCCCCTAACTTTGCAAGACAAGGTAGAACAGGACCAAGGCTGTCACCTAAGTCATTAGTTGGGAAAGCTGGGGTGTCTACTGCAGGTCTCCACATGAAAGAGTGAGTGAAGAGCTCTAACTGGTACCAGGTAGGGAAGCAGGGGTGAGGGGCTGGGATGAGGCACCAGGGAGCACAGTTGGAGAAAGCCATCTGTTGAGAAGGCACAAGGGCAAGGGTGAGAGGGAGACTACCAACCCGGCCATCGAGTGCCCACCAGGTACCTTTAACACTCGTCCTGTGAGATCACACATTTAAAACCCACTGATAATACCACTCATATGACCAATGCTGAGAGAAACATTAAGAATAAGATAAAACCCACCCACAATCACCACCACCCAGTAATCAGTTCAGTTGCTCGGTTGTGTCCAACTCTTTATGATCTCATGGACTGCAGCACACCAGGGTTCCCTGTCCATTGCCAACTCCCAGAGCTTGCTCAAACTCACGTCCATCAAGTCGACAATGCCATCCAACCATCTTATCCCCTGTCGTCCCTTTCTCCTCCTTTCTTCAATCCTTCCCAGCATCAGAGTCTTTTACAATGAGTCAGTTCTTCGCATCAGGTGGCCAAAGTACTGGAGCTTCAGCTTCAGCATCAGTCCTTCCAATGAATATTCAGGACTGATCTCCTTTAGGATGGACTGGTTGGATCCCCTTGCAGTCCAAGGGACTCTCAAGAGTCTTCTCCATACCACAGTTAAAAAGCATCAATTCTTCTGTGCTCAGCTTTCTTTATAGTCCAACTCTCACATCCATACATGACTACTGGAAAAACCATAGCTTTGACTAGACAGACTTTTGGTGGCAAAGTAACATCTCTGCTTTTTAATGCGCTGTCTAGTTTGGTCATAGCTTTTCTTCCAAGGAGCAAGAATCTTTTAATTTCATGGCTGCAGTCACCATCTGCAGTGATTTTGGAGCCAAAAACATAAAATCTGTCACTGTTTCCATTGTTTCCCCATCTATTTGCTGTGAAGTGATGGGACCAGATGCCATGATCTTAGTTTTTTGACTGTTGTTTTAAGCCAGCTTTTTCATTCTCCTCTTTCACTTTCAAGAGGCTCTTTAGTTCCTCTTCACTTTCTGCCATAGGGGTGGTGTCATCTGCGTATCTGAGGTTACTGATACCCAGCAACATCTACTGTTATTTTGTGTGCTTTTTTGTTTTCCATTTAACATATTGTGAGCCTTTTCCTTGTGATAAAATATTCTACAACATGACTGTTAAGAGCCGCCTATTGATCTATGGTATGAACGTGCCTCTTCTTATCAGCAGCCCTGACTGGTACCTGGTTTGATCCTCACTTCTCAGCATCAGGGATAATGCTTAGTGACAAAAATCTTTGCATAACTAACTTTGATACACAGTTCTGGTTATTTCCTACAGAGAAAATGCTAGAAGTGGATCACTGAAAGGAATACTCCAGTCTTCTGCCTTCAGCAATGTTCAGATGCCCCCACAACACACACTTTCTTTTGAAAAGTGTGGAGCATCCAATTGATGAAGCAACACTAACCTTCTCCCCCAGGAGATGGGGACACCTGTGAAGAAATAAGGTGTTCATCTCAGTGTTCAGACCTCAGCAATGTTCTGCAAGCAGCTAATACAGTAAAAGACTTCTAAGTCCCACCTGCTCTCATAATCTAGGCTTGAGGAAGACCTGAGAAGCAAGAACGGGAGGTGGGGTGGAAAGATAGGTGCTTCAGGGCAGGAAATGCCTGGGTCCAAACCCAACATCACCCTGCCCTGAAGGTGGGACGTTACCTAAGCCATAAACCCTGCTGGGAGTATGGGACGCACCCAGGTGGTTGATCTGCAGGAATATGTAGATCAGAAACAAATCTATGTAAACCCACAATGGTTTATACGCAGTGCCCCATCACCTCCCACGTACTCATGCTTTGCCCCTGCTAGGAGGAGGGTAACGAGGACTTGGCTCTTGGACTCAGATTAGGAAACTGTTGGGGAAGAGGTGATACACCCAAAGGGAGTCCTGTCATGGGGAATGTGGAGAGAAGCAGCAGGAAATGTGGGTCACTATCCATGCAGTTTGAAAACTGGTGGAGAGCCAGAACACACTGATGATCAGCCACCTTTTCTCTTTGAAACACTCAGTTCATGAGGGCTCATTCTTGAATTCAGCTCCATCTCCCCTAACTTTGCAAGACAAGGTAGAACAGGACCAAGGCTGTCACCTAAGTCATTAGTTGGGAAAGCTGGGGTGTCTACTGCAGGTCTCCACATGAAAGAGTGAGTGAAGAGCTCTAACTGGTACCAGGTAGGGAAGCAGGGGTAAGGGGCTGGGATGAGGCACCAGGGAGCACAGTTGGAGAAAGCCATCTGTTGAGAAGGCACAAGGGCAAGGGTGAGAGGGAGACTACCAACCCGGCCATCGAGTGCCCACCAGGTACCTTTAACACTCGTCCTGTGAGATCACACATTTAAAACCCACTGATAATACCACTCATATGACCAATGCTGAGAGAAACATTAAGAATAAGATAAAACCCACCCACAATCACCACCACCCAGTAATCAGTTCAGTTGCTCGGTTGTGTCCAACTCTTTATGATCTCATGGACTGCAGCACACCAGGGTTCCCTGTCCATTGCCAACTCCCAGAGCTTGCTCAAACTCACGTCCATCAAGTCGACAATGCCATCCAACCATCTTATCCCCTGTCGTCCCTTTCTCCTCCTTTCTTCAATCCTTCCCAGCATCAGAGTCTTTTACAATGAGTCAGTTCTTCGCATCAGGTGGCCAAAGTACTGGAGCTTCAGCTTCAGCATCAGTCCTTCCAATGAATATTCAGGACTGATCTCCTTTAGGATGGACTGGTTGGATCCCCTTGCAGTCCAAGGGACTCTCAAGAGTCTTCTCCATACCACAGTTAAAAAGCATCAATTCTTCTGTGCTCAGCTTTCTTTATAGTCCAACTCTCACATCCATACATGACTACTGGAAAAACCATAGCTTTGACTAGACAGACTTTTGGTGGCAAAGTAACATCTCTGGTTTTTAATGCGCTGTCTAGTTTGGTCATAGCTTTTCTTCCAAGGAGCAAGAATCTTTTAATTTCATGGCTGCAGTCACCATCTGCAGTGATTTTGGAGCCAAAAACATAAAATCTGTCACTGTTTCCATTGTTTCCCCATCTATTTGCTGTGAAGTGATGGGACCAGATGCCATGATCTTAGTTTTTTGACTGTTGTTTTAAGCCAGCTTTTTCATTCTCCTCTTTCACTTTCAAGAGGCTCTTTAGTTCCTCTTCACTTTCTGCCATAGGGGTGGTGTCATCTGCGTATCTGAGGTTACTGATACCCAGCAACATCTACTGTTATTTTGTGTGCTTTTTTGTTTTCCATTTAACATATTGTGAGCCTTTTCCTTGTGATAAAATATTCTACAACATGACTGTTAAGAGCCGCCTATTGATCTATGGTATGAACGTGCCTCTTCTTATCAGCAGCCCTGACTGGTACCTGGTTTGATCCTCACTTCTCAGCATCAGGGATAATGCTTAGTGACAAAAATCTTTGCATAACTAACTTTGATACACAGTTCTGGTTATTTCCTACAGAGAAAATGCTAGAAGTGGATCACTGAAAGGAATACTCCAGTCTTCTGCCTTCAGCAATGTTCAGATGCCCCCACAACACACACTTTCTTTTGAAAAGTGTGGAGCATCCAGTTGATGAAGCAACACTAACCTTCTCCCCCAGGAGATGGGGACACCTGTGAAGAAATAAGGTGTTCATCTCAGTGTTCAGACCTCAGCAATGTTCTGCAAGCAGCTAATACAGTAAAAGACTTCTAAGTCCCACCTGCTCTCATAATCTAGGCTTGAGGAAGACCTGAGAAGCAAGAACGGGAGGTGGGGTGGAAAGATAGGTGCTTCAGGGCAGGAAATGCCTGGGTCCAAACCCAACATCACCCTGCCCTGAAGGTGGGACGTTACCTAAGCCATAAACCCTGCTGGGAGTATGGGACGCACCCAGGTGGTAGCAGGAGTCCAGCTCACAGGGATAACTCAAGACACGACAGGTCATCACCAGCCCTAAGTCTACAGTCTGGAGACAGGACCCACAGGGAGTGCAAACTTGAGACAACACAAGCCACTCGGGGGCTGGGGGGGGATGTGGGACACCCAGTGGCTCTCAGCTCTGGAGATCATGGTAAGCGAATGAGGGTCTCACCCCAATCTGCAAAGCAAGAATGGATGCAGTTTGCTCCTCTGGGAGGCCTTCTGAAACTCACTAGCACTGTTACCGCTGACCCTGATGACAACGGAGACAAACGATGGCTGTGCACACTTGCTGTGCGCCAGGCACTGCGCTACCCGGACTATCCCTTCCATCCGCTTCATCCTCACCACCACACCACAGGCAGGGGCACTGCCATCCCCATCAGACAGAGGAGGACACTGAGGACCAGGGAGATGAGGTAACGTGCCCTGCTGACTGATCAGTGCTAGGGCTGGGCTCTCAAGCTGGTTAAAGAAGCAAAGTCCCAGTCCAGCCCAGGTGGAAGGCATAAGCAAGGGGCACAGCCTACCCTCAAGGAGCAGCTGGACTAGGGAGTAAGAGGGTCTGGCACACAGACACGGGAGCAGGACCTGAATGAAGGTGGACAGTCGTCAAGGAAGGCCTGACTACAAAGGATGGCTGGAGACTTCGAGAGGGAGAAGGCAAAGTCTGGCACAGAGGGTCTGGGACAGGACCACACCAGGGAGGACTCTCAAATTCTGCTGTGGTGGCAGAGAAGAAAGAGAAACACAGAGAAAAAGAGGTTGGCTAGGAGCCAGGTAATAACTTTGGGGTTCACTTCTAGGCTATCGGCAATTTACAAGTAGCCATTTCCTTTAGTTGGTCCCAGCCAACTGCCTGCAGAACTGAGTCCTCCAGGAGACAGGGACTCCACTGTGATCACTGAGGCCCTCTGCTACCCAGACCAAGGCTAACGGAGATATCTAGGGGATCACACTTTATCACTGTACATCCCTTAACCTGCCCCAGGTGACCACATCCCCAAAGGCAAGGGGGCTGTGTACTGGCTTCTGTGAGTGAAACTCTGCTTGGGCTCACAGTCAAGCCTCACCTCAGCCCCATTTGGTACTGACTATTATTTATTTCCCAGATGTAGAAATAGTCGTGATCAGCTCAAGTGACCTGCTTAAGAGTCCCCCCAGAAGTGGCAGACTGAGATCTAAGTTCCGGGGACCTGAAACCAAAGCCCCACTTTAATCACAATGATAGAAAAATCTCATCAAGAATGCACATAACTGTGTGCAGGATTTTCAAGTACTTCAAACTTCAGGTACTTAAACCAAAGGCAGGTCCTGCTTATTTTTACCTTGTCACCAGTCATGCTTCGGCCTTTCTCTGCTCTGAGTTCTGCCCGGCCTGGCCTTGCCCAGCCTGGTGGGAAACGTCCAAGCTTCATCTGGGAGCTGCCGCCTGTCCCACTCCCTGGAATGTTCTGACCAGCAAGATCAGGAAGAGCAGTCTCAACCTGAGGACCATTACTCGATCTCTGCGTCCCCTCCAGCTTCTAAAACTTGGGAAATTCCCGTGACCATGAATTGGTCGTCAGTTAGAGAAACAATCACTGCTTTTGTTCTCAGCCAGAGCAGAGTGTGGTAATCCAGCACAGGGACCTGAAAGCAACAAATTCAGAAAAATGTCTGTTTCTCTATCAGAGCTGAAAGATGATCAGGGGGAAATGAGCCTGGTAAATGGGATGGAGGCGGATCTGAGAATCCAGTCAACTGTTACAGCCTATGTACAGTCAACTTTTAAGAATCCTGCCTTAGTTTGACTTTGTGAGGAACACCGCCCCCTCCACAAGCCCCGTGCCTTCCCTCCACAACAGTCACACGTAAACCCACCCTCTTCTCTTAGGGAAAGAGATGAGTTAACACAGCACCTAACAAAGGTACTGTGCTTGACCTCCTGGGCTGAAGCTCCTATCAGCAGGGAACTATCTTCTACCCATGACCATAGGGCCCACAAGTAGTCTAAAACCTGCTCTTCCACAAAATAAAAGCCACTATTTAAAACCTGCTCTTCCACAGAATAAAAGCCACTATTTACCACACGGCTACTGCTGCTGCTGTCGCTTCAGTCGTGTCCAGCTCTGTGTGACCCCATAGATGGCAGCCCACCGGGCTCCCCCATCCCTGGGATTCACCAGGAAAGAGTACTGGAGTGAGGTGCATTGCCTTCTCTGACCACATGGCTAGCGCTTGCCAAGTGTGGCTGTGGGTGCTTTATAAACCCCAGCTCATTTAAGTCTCACAATAACCCAATGTGGCAGATATCAGTCCCATCTTGTAGATGAAACAACTGAGGCTCAGAACAATTAGGTGATTTGCCCAGTCCCATACTGAAAATGAGGTGGAAGCGAGATGGCAGGGATCGTGTGTATCTTATTCGTTACTGCATCTCCAATACATATTTTAGGCTCTCAAATAAATATTGTAAAAAGATTTTACTACCTATAAATGTGAAAGATGGTGTAAAAACCCTCTAGAAAGAGGCTAGGAAGCCAAGCCTAGTGATCTTGCATTATTTTTCCTTAATCTCAAAGACCCCATTTGAATTTTATCTCCTTGCAAAAGGCCTTACCCTTTCATTCTATCTCCACTATTCTTGAACCACTTCTGATTTTGTTCCTCTCAACTGAGAAGACAGGGTAGCGGGTAGGGGAGGAAAACATCTTTATCCCAAGAAAACATCACTATCCCAAGACGTGCATGCGCGCTCAGTCTTGTCTGATTCTTTGCGACCCCATGGACTGTAGCCTGCCAGGCTCCTCTGTTCATGGCATTCTCCAGGCAAGGATACTGCAGTGCGTTGCCATTTCCTATTCCAGGGGATCTTCCCAATTCAGGGATTTAACGTGTCTCCTGCATTGGCAGGTGGATTTTTTACCACTGTGCCACCAGGGACACCCATGCCCGAGACAGTGAACATATAATTTACATCTCCTTCCTCATCCACCTGCTTATTGCCTGTAGCCTCTTATTCAACTAAACCTAAATTAAGTGTTTCCTAATTAAAGCCGGCAAGGGGAAGCTGGTCTTTGCTACCTAAAGCTTGCAATTCTAAAACAAAGTAAATAAAACCAGTGGTCAGGTCCCACAGATGTTGGCAACCGTATGATCCAAAGCAGATATAAAAATGGACTCTTGCTTTCTAATACCATGGTAAAAATTAGGGCTACTCATGCTGTCCAAAGAGGATTTTCTCACCACTAACAGGAAAGAGATATTCACTTACTGCAGCATCCGCCTAATGAAATCCTTTCAGTGGAGTCCTTTTAGATCCGTCTGCTTAACCTATGAAACAGCTGTACTCTCAATATGTGGACTGAGGAAGGAACCAACTCGCCATAACTTGCTACTCAAGGTTTCTTCTTCTTAGAAATTATGTTGAGAGACAGTACAGCCCATTGGTTAGGAATGAGGATGACTCAATCAGATGTACGAATCCCAATGTTGCTGACTTATTGTTTGTGCCCTCAGCAAAGCTACCCCGTTTCTGGGTGTCAGAATCTCAAAAACAAGACCCCAAAGTTGACATAAACCAGGGACGTAACTCAGAGCACACGGCACACAGAAGATGAGACACCTCACGTCAGAAGAATGAACAGGCACCTTTTTCTTTCTGAATGACAGGAAATTTGCGACTCCCAAATTTCAGCATCCATCAACTTCTTTTCCAGTTTCTTCAAAGAAAGTCCATTGTTCTGAGAGTCAAGCTTCTCCTTGAGGTAAATGTCCCTGCCCGTTACAGACACCGAGGAGACAACAGGCATCTGACCGACGGGGGGTGGAGTAAACGATCAGGGCAGCAGGTTCCTTTTCCTGCAAGTCTAAGACAGACCAGCCACCCTGGCCTCCTCACCGTGGGTAATCTCTCCCTCTTAGCATGAGGGCCCACAGAAGATTGTGCTAGGAACCTCAGCTAATCAGGAAACAGGAAACATGACCTAGAATAATGAGCCACCACAATCTTAAAACAAAACATTTTATTTGATGCAGAGATTCTAGGGCACAAAAACAACATTTTGCAAATGTCACCTGTGGACTACTATCACCTATTTACAGTTATGTACAAATCAAATATGACAATAACATCTTCAATGTAAAAATATAGCATGCTGCTACAGTCTGCTGGTCAGTGCTCGCTATTCCATCAAACCTCACAAGAGAGAAACTTAAACTTGAAACAAAGACAATGGCAATAACCACTGTTCCACAGGCTTTCCCCCCAGACAAAGTAATAGGGAGCTTCTGCAGTGAAAAATAAAACAAACAGTGAAAATAAAAGTCATCTACTCTCTAAATGAATACATTTGGTTTTTACAAAAGCTTTTGCTCTCTCCAGACTCACATCTTTTTCTTGAGACAGAAAATAACCACTTATTAAAAATAACATGCTTACACATTAGCGTCATCCAATGGTAATTATTTTTTGTCTAATGACTGGAGCAGCCAACTTTGTCTTTGTCACATACAAACAGAAGATAGCCTCTTTGAATCTTCTCCATTGAAATTTTCTTTGATAAAAGCATCAGATACACAGTCATAATGGTTTGCTTTTGTCAGATATCTGCTTGTACAAACCACAGTGCTTGGTCAACTTGGAGCCATGGCTCCAGCCCTTTAGAACACGGACATGTTCCTTGCGGAGTCCGTGGTCCTCAGTGAATTTTGGAGAGGAGTCGAAGAGCAGGAGGGCAGGCAACTGCCCAAAATTCCCAAGAGGGCCTCACTCGCCCTCTTAGCAAATTAGCCCTTAGCAACTGCTATCTTGTCTGTGGCTAAAGTCTGCACCATTTAATAATACTGTGAGTCATGAATTAAAGGTGACATATACAGATATATAAACATAGAATCCAAAATTGGAAGGGAGGGGTGGTTGCCACTCAGAAAGTAAGAGCTGGTCTTGAAGAGTATCTTGAAGAAGCTCGGGAATGACATCAGACACATCAAGAATAAGCACCAAGTGTTTGAACACGCAAGGGAGAAAAATAACAAACCCACATATGATAAAGGACTACTGTGGAGAAAAAAAAATGTAGTAAGCAACCTTCAAAATGAACACAACTGATATACCACTTTTAAAAAAAGGGTCTTTATATTTCTAAATAGTAAAAGAGCTGGGTACGTAAAAATTTCTGTTAATCCCCATCCTGAGCTTGGCTTTCACAAGGCACCAATGTGAATAAGGCACCACATTCTATTTGGGCAACTAACTGAGTGTGAAGCTGAGAAACAGAAGGGCAGTGAAAAGTATTAAGCCCCTGGAAAACAAGAGCTGTGAAGAATGAGTAGCAGTGGGATTATTTAGCACTGGAATAAAAATACTAGAGGGATGATTTCACTGTGGTTTTCAAAAACATGGAAGGTGACCAGCTGTTCTTTTTCCACTACATGTTGAACAAAAGAAGGCTGGTTTTCTGTAAGGAAGATGTACAAAGAACTATCTGATCAGCAGGGTAGGTTACAGAAGCTCCTTCGCTGAAAATCCAAAATCACATCCACAGCCAAGTGTTTGAAATAATTCATGTGCAACCCTTCCTGTTTGACACTAGTTGGGCACCCGTCAGATAATCCAAACTTTCTCTCACCCTCAAAGCTCTGCAATCAGCATGAAAGCTACTGGCTTACAATCTGATCTTCTTCTGTTTATTTTAACCCTGAATCTGGAAAGGAGGTGATATAGCAAGGATGACCCAACTCCATGAATACTCCTGACTGGTATCTCCGTATTCTGTCACATATCTCCAAAATAGATCAATTCACAAGTTATTTAAAACAGAAGACAGGGCAAATGCTTGGCTCTAGTGGATACTCAGGACTCCTTGCCCTACTCTCCACGATGCCTGCTTTCCTCATTAGGGCTTGGCCTAAGCTCAGCATTAAAAAAGTGATTTAATTCATCCAAAAAAGTGATTAAGCCAAGAATTAAAACTATAAATAAGGACCTTTAAGGTGCAGAATTTAAAGGAAACTGTTCCAAGTGTCACATTTTTTAAATGAGGAGAAATCTGATTTTGAAATTAACAACTGCCTTTTTCTTAAGACATATTAAGTATGAAATAAGCAACCAAAGATTTCAAATGTATTCACAATCATAGCAAATTTCTTTAGGGAAGCAATGGATTTAAAAAAAAAAAAAGCAATCTAACTTCTGGCTGCATTTAGCAAGAGTACTTTCTTGTGACACCAGATATCTGTAATTACCATAGATGCCTTTCTTCTCAAATTTTCTAAAGCAGATGTGGCAAACTGATAGCTAGCAGGCCAAATCAGGCCCACCCATGGGTTTCCTGAATTCAGTTAAGAATTTTAGTGCCCATACTAAAGAAACATAATGAGATTGTTTTCATGTAAATCTCCCAGATTCTCAGCTTCTCTTGAAAAATGGGACAATCAGGAAACACTATATGGTCACAACTGGCTGGAGCGGCTGCTCCCTGTAGGTGCAGCATAAGGGTGTCTGCTGGCCACAGTCTCCACTAGGCCCCACTGTCTTTCTGAGCCTGAGAAGGGTTTGTCATCACATCTTTTTTATCACTACACTTGCTACAGGGGGGCCTCCTGAAGGAACAGCATTTGTTCAATAAGAACAGACTCTTTCCCAACAATATCAACTAGAAAAGGCTCATAATCTCATTGCCATTGTCCCCCTCTCTCCTTAAGAGAGCCCAATTAGTGTTGAGCTGGTTGCGGACTGCAGAGTTTTCTCTCTTTAGGGAGGAAAGTGTCTCATTTCTTCACCAGGAATTTAAAAAAAAAAAAAAAAGCTTTTTTTCTTCCTTTGCTTCTTCTAAAGGAAAAGACAACTCAACTCTGAACTTCTGACCTGGGACTATCTTCAATTATTATTGTGTCAACCAAAAACTCTTTGTCTCATGACTTTTATGGCCTCTCTCATGTTGGGCCCAAAATACTATCACCTGGCTGGGTCACTCACCGAAGCCCTGGGACCTGGGCCTGGATGACTTCTGGTTATCTGGAGATCAATGTACCTCACAGGCCTAGGCCTCAGTCCTCCAAAAGACTCCTGCCCCTGTATGCCTGGGCCCATCCAGGCAGTCCCTACTGCTTGCAGCTCATCTCAGAGAACACACCTTTGCCTGGGCCTTCGCCCACCTGGTCATGCTCTAAGAAAAGCCAGCTGTGCCAAATGCTAAGGTGTCATGTGTGTCAGACATGGAATTCTTAGTTCCCCAGCATCTGAAAGCCTGTGACTTTTGAACCTTTATCTGAATTCTGTCCTATCATTTCCACCATCCAGGACCATTCGTGAGTCAAAAGCACCTCTGCATAAAACGTTTTGCATTAATCTACATGGCAGCCATTCAAACTTCCAGCATGAGATGGGGAGGGTTTAAAAAAAAAAAAAAGTGAAAGTAATAAGACAACACTAGAAAGTTGGACTTCTCAGCTATTCAGAGCTGGTCATTCACACTGTCATTTTCATTACTTGGTACAAAAGTTTGATTTTGCTGAACATCACAATCTTTAGTATTTCAAAATAAGTACCTGAACCCTAAATCCAAACTAAAGCATCACTTGATTTTTGGCCAAGCACAATTTTTCCCTTCCATTTTCACAGTGAGTTTATTTAGCAAGCTCTCTGCCCATGCTCATGGAGCTCAGTGATGCTTCTTCTCTGGTCTTTCACTCTGTTACTGGGGCCAGTTTCTCAGAGATGCCTCCTTTCACATACAAAGCTGAACATCTATCCTAAGGCACCTCCTAATGGCACCTCTGGGGCATGCACCATTTCTTGACTTCAGTAAGAAATCACTCTGAAAATGTTCCAAAGTGCATTTTCATACATTAATAAGACTGCCCCATCTCCTTCACAGAATGGATGCCGACAATGGAATGGCAGGACACTCACGGGTGGGCAGAAACTACGTTCATCTCGGATTCCACAGTGACAGCATGGAAAATCTCTCCTCCAGCAAGATGCTTGGGCTTACAGGGGAGACAGTTCTGCAGCCCACTTGTCTCTCCCTCAGAGCAGCTGCAGGAAACTCGATGCCAGAGAATAGCCAAGCATGTTCTTCTCCCAAGAAGCTGCCAGCTGCCTTTACAGAGCAGGCAGTGTGGTATTTGCATCAAAGATACACACAAATCTCTTCTTTCCACCAAGGGTGCAAGCCTTCCCTTCCCCACCTGCTGGGCATGAGCCTCGAAGGAAAAGTCCTCCCCTCCCCACTTCCCCACACCCTACCTTAGGATGCTTCTCAGTGTCCTCCCTCTCAATATGGGTCCTATTTTGTGAAGGAGTGAAAATCGGGGTCCCTGGTATTGGTGCCAAAATCCAACAGCATTTATGAAAAAGGCAGAAAAAGATATTCACTCCCCCTTAAGGTCATGGAAGAACAATTATTTTCCCTTTGAAACAAAAGTTATGTACAGAAGTCACTCATAAAAACAGAACATATTACTTCTCCCTTTTAAAGCAAATTCTTTCCTCTTAAGCTCTCAAAACCTATTTTTGGTAGAGTGAAGTACAAGAGACAAATCTTTAATTGGGTAAGTCAAACAAAAAGAAAATGAAACCTTATTCACAGGCTGGGGTTGTGAGGGAAGTACTTTAAGATTCAAGAACTTAATGATTTTAGGTCCCATGTCTTCTCTAGACAATGCTTAAAAAGAGCACATTCATCTTTGTAACAATACCTTTTTCACCTTCTTAAAAAGAGGTTTGTCATTAGGCAAAACAAGTTCAGCAGATTAACTGGCTACCACCTCCACATACTGTTGTTTTGTCAGTGGATTCTCATCCCTAATTTTCTGTTCAGAGCTTTAGACTAGAGGTCAACCAAAGCACAAATTACAATTTCGGTGAATACAATCCAGTTAGGTATCAGTTTCTGAAAAATAAACATTTAGGCACCAACATCTGAGATTCAACAAAGTAAGCATAAGCCAGGGAAACTTGGTGGGCAGACCTGGCCCCTGCGTGACACCTATTCAGATCAAGATGTGGCCCCAGTGCCCTCTGCACATTGACCAACCCATCTCAGAAAGAATGGTCTAGAAGGTCATTAGCCTGGCCCTGCAGCCCCCTCCTTGGCCAGACATGTCCCCCACTAATATGTAAGACTCATTTTTATGAAAAATGACTGTATATTCAGTTATCTTCTTGACCTCTGACTCCAGAGCTTTTTTTAAACACCCATGGCATTGTAAATGGCACTGTGAATTCCATACCACCAGTGGAAAGAGGCATTATCTTTAACTACATGGATTCCAGAGAATCCATGCACTTGACTTCTGCGGCTGTAGTGGCATCAAAAGTGCTTTTTCCACAAAGCATTTCAAATCAAAGCAGCCAGTAGCTAACTGGCAAAGTTTGCACAGATAAATTAAGTTTGAATGATCAGTGCGAGTATTTTCCTGTTTCTTCCCTACCTCTCAGAATTGGCTCTAGTCCAAAGTCTGACCTAACATGGCAAGCTGCTGTCAGACATTATGGACATGCCTTTCACAGTTCCACATGGTTTCAGAGAACTGGAGACTCTGCCGATTTATTTGGTAGAGAATAGAGAGGCAAGGAGAGCAAGTACTGGCCAGGATTTTGCTCTGAATATCCTTGTAAGAGACCTCAGCTCCAAGTGGGCCACATACCCAGAGAGATGAGCTGGGGAACCAGAGAGGAGGCAGCTAAAGTGGCAATGCTTAGACTCTTCCATTCTGTTACAAGGGGGCGGCCGTGTGGAGTTCACCAGTGTAGCTGCAGCAACCAGGTTCTGCTCTGCACACCCCTGAGGCAAGCAGCTTGGAAGGAAGGGC
>SJYC01075407.1:0-17644 GCA_006408675.1 Madoqua kirkii | reverse complement strand
AAAAAAAAAAAAAAGTGAAAGTAATAAGACAACACTAGAAAGTTGGACTTCTCAGCTATTCAGAGCTGGTCATTCACACTGTCATTTTCATTACTTGGTACAAAAGTTTGATTTTGCTGAACATCACAATCTTTAGTATTTCAAAATAAGTACCTGAACCCTAAATCCAAACTAAAGCATCACTTGATTTTTGGCCAAGCACAATTTTTCCCTTCCATTTTCACAGTGAGTTTATTTAGCAAGCTCTCTGCCCATGCTCATGGAGCTCAGTGATGCTTCTTCTCTGGTCTTTCACTCTGTTACTGGGGCCAGTTTCTCAGAGATGCCTCCTTTCACATACAAAGCTGAACATCTATCCTAAGGCACCTCCTAATGGCACCTCTGGGGCATGCACCATTTCTTGACTTCAGTAAGAAATCACTCTGAAAATGTTCCAAAGTGCATTTTCATACATTAATAAGACTGCCCCATCTCCTTCACAGAATGGATGCCGACAATGGAATGGCAGGACACTCACGGGTGGGCAGAAACTACGTTCATCTCGGATTCCACAGTGACAGCATGGAAAATCTCTCCTCCAGCAAGATGCTTGGCCTTACAGGGGAGACAGTTCTGCAGCCCACTTGTCTCTCCCTCAGAGCAGCTGCAGGAAACTCGATGCCAGAGAATAGCCAAGCATGTTCTTCTCCCAAGAAGCTGCCAGCTGCCTTTACAGAGCAGGCAGTGTGGTATTTGCATCAAAGATACACACAAATCTCTTCTTTCCACCAAGGGTGCAAGCCTTCCCTTCCCCACCTGCTGGGCATGAGCCTCGAAGGAAAAGTCCTCCCCTCCCCACTTCCCCACACCCTACCTTAGGATGCTTCTCAGTGTCCTCCCTCTCAATATGGGTCCTATTTTGTGAAGGAGTGAAAATCGGGGTCCCTGGTATTGGTGCCAAAATCCAACAGCATTTATGAAAAAGGCAGAAAAAGATATTCACTCCCCCTTAAGGTCATGGAAGAACAATTATTTTCCCTTTGGAAACAAAAGTTATGTACAGAAGTCACTCATAAAAACAGAACATATTACTTCTCCCTTTTAAAGCAAATTCTTTCCTCTTAAGCTCTCAAAACCTATTTTTGGTAGAGTGAAGTACAAGAGACAAATCTTTAATTGGGTAAGTCAAACAAAAAGAAAATGAAACCTTATTCACAGGCTGGGGTTGTGAGGGAAGTACTTTAAGATTCAAGAACTTAATGATTTTAGGTCCCATGTCTTCTCTAGACAATGCTTAAAAAGAGCACATTCATCTTTGTAACAATACCTTTTTCACCTTCTTAAAAAGAGGTTTGTCATTAGGCAAAACAAGTTCAGCAGATTAACTGGCTACCACCTCCACATACTGTTGTTTTGTCAGTGGATTCTCATCCCTAATTTTCTGTTCAGAGCTTTAGACTAGAGGTCAACCAAAGCACAAATTACAATTTCGGTGAATACAATCCAGTTAGGTATCAGTTTCTGAAAAATAAACATTTAGGCACCAACATCTGAGATTCAACAAAGTAAGCATAAGCCAGGGAAACTTGGTGGGCAGACCTGGCCCCTGCGTGACACCTATTCAGATCAAGATGTGGCCCCAGTGCCCTCTGCACATTGACCAACCCATCTCAGAAAGAATGGTCTAGAAGGTCATTAGCCTGGCCCTGCAGCCCCCTCCTTGGCCAGACATGTCCCCCACTAATATGTAAGACTCATTTTTATGAAAAATGACTGTATATTCAGTTATCTTCTTGACCTCTGACTCCAGAGCTTTTTTTAAACACCCATGGCATTGTAAATGGCACTGTGAATTCCATACCACCAGTGGAAAGAGGCATTATCTTTAACTACATGGATTCCAGAGAGACTGGCACTTGACTTCTGCGGCTGTAGTGGCATCAAAAGTGCTTTTTCCACAAAGCATTTCAAATCAAAGCAGCCAGTAGCTAACTGGCAAAGTTTGCACAGATAAATTAAGTTTGAATGATCAGTGCGAGTATTTTCCTGTTTCTTCCCTACCTCTCAGAATTGGCTCTAGTCCAAAGTCTGACCTAACATGGCAAGCTGCTGTCAGACATTAGGACATGCCTTTCACAGTTCCACATGGTTTCAGAGAACTGGAGACTCTGCCGATTTATTTGGTAGAGAATAGAGAGGCAAGGAGAGCAAGTACTGGCCAGGATTTTGCTCTGAATATCCTTGTAAGAGACCTCAGCTCCAAGTGGGCCACATACCCAGAGAGATGAGCTGGGGAACCAGAGAGGAGGCAGCTAAAGTGGCAATGCTTAGACTCTTCCATTCTGTTACAAGGGGGCGGCCGTGTGGAGTTCACCAGTGTAGCTGCAGCAACCAGGTTCTGCTCTGCACACCCCTGAGGCAAGCAGCTTGGAAGGAAGGGCAGGAGGGTCTTCTTCACCTAAGAAAAGAAGAGAGAGCAGAGTCACATGTTACTGCTGGGTGCTCAGGCCAGAATGAGGCTGGATCTGGGTTTGCACAATGCACTTTGCACAAGTGAGGCAGGCATCCCCACCAGCTCAAGGCTGGGCATTCTCATCCTGCCACCAGATTCCAGTTCCCTCAGCTGAGGGGCCAGGTTTGCATGCATGAACTCCAAAGGGTTACAGGCACAGTAAGAGCAGCTCCAGACGGCATCCTGTGGGGGGCTCCCTGGGGAAGAAGGCCCTTCTACCAGAGCCTGTGTTGAGCTAGAACGGAGAGAATACTCTGCCCCATGAACCCCTGGGTCAATATATGTGGCTTTAAAGACATTGGCAAGGTTGGGAGTGGTGAACTACAAATCTACAGGTCCATAGACACTCATCCAATACACTTGAGACCCAATGTGTTTTAGTATCTATACGTTTTCGGTTTAGAAAGGCGAGCTAATGCACATACTGTATGTTACCTAACATGGTACTGGGCAGCTCACCATAATTTCTTATCAGTATTTCTGTAGCTCACACACCCAAACAGTCCCATTACCTGGGAGGCTACCAATGTAATTTTGTTACTTCCTATAACATTCGACTGACAAAATTGCAGCAAAATTGGAACCCAACCCACTGAACACCAGCTTCCCGCTCCCTGCGCCTCACCGAGGCCGAGGAGGACGACACGCTCTCCGTCAGCGAAGACGTCTCCGTCTGGTCCGTGGAGAGCCCTTCCATCAGGGGCAGGGACAGCTCAGACGAGGGCACGGAGGAGTCATAGATGCCCGAGTCCCGCGGCATGTCCGAGGGCCCAGCAGCTTTCCCCGCGTGCAGCAGGGGCCGAAGAACAGCGCTGGCGCCCGCGACAACGGGTCCAGCCTCCACGTCTTCATCAGGCCCGAACTGCGGGCCCTCAGAGTGTGAGTCGGCCGGTGTCCCGGGGCCCGCGGACTCGGCCTTGAGGCTGAATTCATTCTCGGGCCCTGGCTTGCAGAGGACTTCGTTTAAAACCAAGCCAGAGTCAAACTTCTCCAAGACCGGCTCCCGGTAGCGGAGAGGAGGCGGATGGAAGGGAGAGAACTGCTTCTCAAACCAGTCAGGCTCCTCGTCGATAAACTGGTGCATGTTGCAAATGGCGACGTACAGGGAGCGGCCTGACTTGCTCCGGAAGTAATTCCTTCGGCTCACCCGTCCTGGCTGCAGCCCCGGCTCTGGCAGACTGCGCTCCTGGGAGTGCAGGTGGGAGCAGAGCTGGGGCAGATGGTCCATGAGTTTGTACTTGGTGCTCAGGTCCAGGACGCCAGGAACGTCTCCTTCACACGAATAATCGAAGTAGACGGTGATGAACTTGCTGAGCCCCGCAGATGAGCTCTGCTTGGCCTGGCGGAGCTTCTCGGCAATGGCAGACACCGCCACCAGGAAGAGCTCCCCTTTTCCAGAGCCTCGGCCGCCTCCTTTGTGCTTGTAGTTCTTCTTGTCCACGAAGTATTTCATGCCTTTGGAACACACCACGATGATGAACTGGGACTCGTGGATCTTCTGGATGACCCATTCTCTCTGCCCTTCCTTGCAGAGGCTGAAGTCTTCCCACAAGTCGAGAGCCACCTGGAAAGAGAACAGGTAACCTCACTCACCTGTACAGCTTGGAGAGTTGAGTGACAGGATGGGCAATGTTACAAGAAGGGCTCATCATCTCCCAAATCTCTGCTATGTGCAGGCTCCAGGCACCAACTCCAAGAAACAGCTAACGTTCCATGGGTGACCGACCACCAAGCACCAGGCCCTCTGCATCAGGTCCTCATTTTAGCATACTGTGGGCTCATTACCACTCCCACCCTACAACTGAAGGCAGAAGTTCAGAGTATCTGACAACCTGCCCAAGTCACACCTCACATGCGAGGCCTCCAGTGGACTTAGAGTGTGATGGTGAGCATGGAAAACAGAGGAAATGAGGGAGGCTCTACCTAATGAGTGAGGCCACCTGGAAGGGGCAGATCCTGAAGAGAGAACTGGAAGGTGGTAATAGACCAGTGTGGGTGAGGGATCTCAAAGTAGGCTTGGAAATGGAGTTCAGGTCTGGATGCCAGAGTACTGCCCACAGCCCACTCATGCTGCCAGCTGACTCAAGGACAGATAGTATGAGTGACAAAGAGGGCCTCCCTGGCCACTCTCGCAGCCCTGAGGTCAGCCTGCTGTTTACCAGGTGAGTGGTGCATGGAGAGAAGGGTGACGAGCTGCAGTAACACCGCCATCTGGTTCACTCACTCGCAGAGACGGCCATCTCTCACCATGACTTCTCAGCAATCAACAGGAGCACAGCCCCACCAGGCCTTTAACCCAGGGGGAGTTCTGGGAGGGAGTTGGGAGTGGAGCATCACAAAGTAAGACCACAGGACATGCGTGGCCCCTCAGAGGGCTTCACTTTCTCAGACCATCTTCATCTGATTCTGCTGCAGAGTCTTTTAGCAATTTCATTTTGTAGTTCAGAAATTAATTCCCAATGCCTATGCCCAAATGTGGCAGCCACAGTCTCTTATGGGGGAAAGGGTTCTGAAATGACTTTGACTTCCTTTTTTTGCTCTAAGGTATTACCAAAGGGAAGAAAATCCCCAACATCGACCTACTTGCTGAAAATAATCCTGAATTGTCTTACACTTTCCTTAATTCTCGCTAACATTATATGTTCTGAAAGCTAACTGACCAACCACTTAATAAAATTCCTGCCTGACCCAGCAATTCCATTTCCAGGTATCTGTCTTTGGAAAATCAGCAGAAATGAGGCAAACTGGAACCAAAGATGTTTAACAATTTTAAAAAACTCAATTATGGTGAATCATTAATATGAACCAAGTGTCTACCTAAAACTTCAGTTTACATAGAACTTCTAATAGTATAACAAGTCACTGAGTGAAGAGAAAGAAAAAAGTAATTCCAATCCATCCAAAATGCAAAACTGTATGTATGAGTTCATCTATGCAGAAAAAGACTGGGAGGAAATACAGCAACTTTAACTGTGGTTCCTCTTCTCCAAGTTAAGATTACCACTCATTTTAAAATTTGTCATTCTTTTCTAGTTTGCAAATTTTCTATTATACCCGTATTTAAGTTACACTAGCCCACCTTTCCCCAGGCTAGTCACCCACAAAGCAGAGCAAATGACAGGCTGTTTGTTATTTGAAGACTGTATGCCCCTTGCTGGTCTTTCAGGCTGATCAGCCCACCTCTAGAACTTGCGTACATTAGGAAACCCTGCCAGCCTTGTAAATATGCTTTATTGACACTAGGGGGCAGCCTCACCACATGGAGAGAGTCTAAGAAACTCACTGAGCCCTCCATTTCAAAGCACAAATAACTTCCCAGGGTGCCTCCACAGTAAGAGAATCTGCTTGCAATGGTAGAAACGCATATTTGTAGGTTCGATCCCTAGGTCAGGAAGATCCCCTGGCGAAGGGAATGACAACACACTCTGGTATTCTTGCCTGGGAAATCCCATGGACAGAGGAGCCTGGCAGTCTATGGGGTCACAGAGAGTTGGACACAACTTAGCAAGTAAACAACAACAAAAAACAGAATTTTTGTACAGTTCTTGCATCTGTAAGAAACAGAGTGTGTTTTCCGTGACAGCTTCAAACTTCACTCTAAAATGAATACTATGACAGTATAAAAAAGTTACATGTTAATGCCAAGTCACTTCAGTCGTGTCCGACTCTGTGCAACCCCATAGACGGCAGCCCACCAGGCTCCCCCGTCCCTGGGATTCTCCAGGCAAGAACACTGGAGTGGGTTGCCATTTCCTTCTCCTACATGTTAATAGCTTAACTCAAAAGAATAGGCAAGAAACCAGAGTAGACCATATGAGCACTTAACATGTTGTTTTCCCTTATTAGCAAACTCCCCCAAAGAACTGTCTAAACCCACTTCTTTACTTACCGTTTTCTCTTTGACCCTCCAATGCCATGATGACCTCCTCCCACCACCCTCATTGCACACTGCCATCTCCTCCACCATCCATACACCCAACAAGTGTTTTTAAAGCTTAAAAAACTTCCTGCCAGGTGGCTGCCACTCAAGGCTTTTGAGCAGGAGTGTGTTGGGGTTAGAACTGTGTGTCAGCAAACATTTAGTTTCAATGATGGCTATGGGAGACTCAAAAAAGAGTGCCACGGCTAACCCCTAAGTCGGAAGCTAAGAGTTTATTAGCACACATCCCACCCAGGATAAAAGAAAAGACTTTAGATTCCTCACCTCACAGCCACAGAAGTCCTGGAGGAAGTAGGCAAAGCACTGGACAACGTTCATGTGATTCTGGCCATCTTTACTGGAATAGCAGAGGAAGACCTTGGGCCGAGGCCGGAGCCTCTCCCTGGGGAGTGCTGTGGTGTACGTGGAGGACTCCGAACTCTCTTCATCTAAGTGTGAATATATATTTTCTAAAGTGGACAAGAAGATAGGGTTGGTGCCCATGAGCAACGCTCTGACTTGTTCCCTACAACTCAAGACATAATGCTGCCTTCAAGAAACAGCAGTCACCACGTCACCTGGAGTACTCCCAGCTCCCTAACTCTACCAGCCCCTTGGGTCACCTCGGAGACTGGGACAGCTGATTTCTCCAGTGGACCCAAAAATGGCCAAAATTTGTTCTTCACCAGAAACTGAGCTTGGTTAAGCCAGAAACACTGCAGGGGCCACCCACCCAAACCCACCCTCCACTCTCGCCAGCAGTATCTCGATCCAGCTCTTCCAGCTGAGTGCAGCTACCTGACCAATGACGCGTCAATTAAGAGGTGACGTTCCTTAAAACTTTCATTGAGGTCTAGAGAGTTTTTTTGTACAATTTACAAAGGTAAAGTGCATAAATCTTAAGAGGACATCTCAGGGAATTTTTATCTAAGTATATACCTGTGTAACCACCATCAGACTAAGGATACATTTCCAAGTGTCCCACAAATTTCTCTCCTGTCATCGGACTTTTATAAGTGGTAAACCCCTACCTCTTCCCTTACTCACACCTTTGGACTTCCTGTATGCTCTTGAATTTATCATGCTGATTTTGAGAAGGGAAGTACACCTGTCCTTTTAGTGGCTCGTCAGGTTAAAAGTCAAGTGTCTTAATTCTGGGAACTGCAGCAGCCAGGGAACTGCCTGCAGGAGTTGCGTGGCTTCCCAGTCACCTGCCTGGAGGGACCAAGGGCTCCCAGGCTCTCTCTGTGGCCCCAGTCCTGCCAGCGTGGACTGGAGGGGGACCCAGCACACAAATACCTTGTTGCTTCTTGCGGCACATGACCGTGAAGAGCGTCGCGAATGCCGATATGACGACCAACGGCACAGTGATGGCCACAGCTCTGATGGGCCCAGCCCAGGGGGAATGCACTGGGAAGTTTCAAAGGGAAGGCTTTTAGGTGCCAGCAGTGTAACAGGTTCAAAGAGAAACACTTTTTTCTTTTTAAAAATAAGCCACATAACAGGTTCCAAGACTCCCTGACCACCTTTCTCTAGTAATGACTCGGGAATTATAAAAGGATTCATTTTAAAAGGCTGTAGGATACAATTCAACAGCTAGAATCTGCTGAGATCACTGACTACCCTGGAGTGAGAATCTGCCTAAGGAAACCTCCCGCCCCACCACTTTGTTTCTGAGGACAACTGACTACTTATTTAGTCCCAGTGACGCACATAACACACTGGCTTTAATCTTCCAGGAATCAGCATTAGGGTGGAAGGAAAGTCAGATTTGATGGAACGTTATGTACGAGTGAGGATGAAGAGCTCAAGTGTTTTCTTTTCCTAAACCATGAAGTATGGAAAGTATCAAATACCTTGGTCCACTCTAGTCCAGAGGCAACACTTCAAACAAACACAAAATCTCACCTGGTTTTAAGGCATAATGCATCACTTTTCTTGTCGTATTACTGTCATCGACCAGCTGCAAAGCAGAGATGCTGTGTTATTTTTTTTTCTAAGTGATACCATCTCAACAGATTCCATTCATTTTTCCACCTGTGGCCAGTGGGGCAAGGGAAGGACAGAGCTGCTGCTGCCTGTGACCATTTTCAAGCTGAGATTAGACAGTAACGATCAGATACATCTCTGCTTTTCCAAGCAAATGAGTATACAGAGGATAGATAAATAGTAAGGCCCTACTGTATAGCACAGGGCACTACATCCAATATCCTGTGACAAATCATAATGGAAAAGAACATAAAATAGGAAATATATATATGTGTGTATGTATAACTGAATCACTTTGCTATATAGCATAAATTAACACAACACTGTAAATCAACTATAAGTCAATAAAACTTTTTATAAAAAATAGGAATTCCCTGGTGGTCCAGTAATTAGGACTCAGTGCTTTAACTGGCAAAGCTCTGGGTTCAGTCCCTGGTTGGGGAACTAAGATCCTGCAAGCCACATGGTACAGAAAAAAAAATGTTTTTAAATAAAAATAATAGGGCTTTCTTGAGTTGTGTGTACCTCAATTATATAATCCCCAGGAGACACATTTTGAAGAAGGCAGCTGGTTATCTCTGTATTTTGCTCCTGCAAAGAAACAAATAACACTTTAAAACTTTCTTCTCAGATAAAGGTCACCAGGAGCCCTCTTTTGTTTTGGAACTGAATGAAGGAGACTTCCCACCAGATTCAATTATGTTTTCAGAAGATGACAATTAGAAAGCAACTGTGCGTATCTGAACTTCACTCTGATAAAAGGCCCGGGAGGACCTGCGACCCCTGTCATACCAGCTTGGCTGGTAGTGCCCAGAGCAGCAGTTTTTTATTTGAAGACAAAGCAGCTAGTTAGAATACCTTTTACTTAATAAATGGGAAAAAAATTACCCTCCCCTGTTTGTGCATATTTTATTTGCCATAATTTTGACTTGAGTAGAAGGGAGGCTGTAGTCCATGGGGTCACTAAGAGTTGGACATGACTGAGTGACTTCCCTTTCACTTTTCACTTTCATGCATTGGAGAAGGAAATGGCAACCCACTCCAGTGTTCTTGCCTGGAGAATCCCAAGGAAGGGGGAGCCTGGTGGGCTGCCGTCTATGGGGTTGCACAGAGTCAGACACGACTGAAGTGATGCAGCAGCAGCAGGTCAATGACAGAGGTGAGAGCAGGCAGGAAAACCAAATGGCACACGCATCTAGGAGGGGGCTGGCTTCTGCCACCAACACCAAAAGCCTCTCTTGGTGCTCTTACGGGGTCATCAAGCATTCTCATGAATTCCATGAAATACCACCCACTCCCTCTAACTATCTCAAGTTTAAGAACTTGGTTACTGAATAAAGTTAACCTTGGTCTCTGTATAAATTACGAGTCACTGACATGCTAGTGACTTGGCTCCCAGATTGGCTGTGAGGCCTTAAGCAGCAGGCCAGGTGACCTTCATGGGGCTCAGGTTCCACATCTCTAAAAGGAGGATAATAGCAGCTTTGGTTTCATTAAGCTGTAAAGACCCAATGACTACAGAGCTTGCTGACCAGCACACAGTGAGCACCTGATTCAGGTTTGAAATACTAAAGAACTGACAACTACGTCATCGTTTCGGTTCCTTTGGTAAAATGTCACTGGCTACATCAGCACTGGGCCAGATAGGGTAGAGATACTTAGATAATTAGGGAATGAGGGGTGACTCAGGATGACCCCGAGATGAACTCAGTGATAACATTCTGGAATAGCTACCTACTGCTCACAGACCACAGAGCCTAATGTTCACACTGAACCATCCAAATTCCAGAGGCTCTGGGGTCACTTTAAAACATGCAGTGGTTTCTTGATGCATACCCAGCAGCTTACCTGTTTACAGGTCTTTCGCTTGAAGGGTCCTTCATGCTTGAGCTTGTAATGAAGATAGAAGAAACGGAAGCCAAAGGTGTGGGGTGCGTGGTCAAAAGACACCTGCATGTCCGAACCGTGCTGAGTGATGTTGAGGTTCCGAGGCTTCCAGACTAGGGGGAGGAAGGACCAGAGTGAGCAGCCTGAGGCCACCCTGACTCCACTTGAGATTGGACAAAGACAGCTATACGCATGCTCAATCACTGCGCCATGTCCAACTCTTTGCAACCAAAGGGCCTGTAGTGTGCTAGCCTCCTCTGTCCATGGGATTATCCCAGCAAGAATACTGGAGTCAGTTGCCATTTCCTCCTCGAGGCGATCTTCCCAACCCAGGGATCAAACCCACTTCTCTGACGTTTCCTGCATTGGCAGGCAGATTCTTTACCACTGTGCCACCTGGGACTACCAAGGACAGCTATACTTACAGGGTTTACAAGCCAGGTTGTCCGGCTGCAATAGCAGGTCACACGCTATTAAGAAAGACACATGTTTTTAGTTTTAGGACAGTTTGACATCTTCTTCATCTAACAATTCAATACAATATAAATATTCAGCACTGAACATTGCTGGAAAGAATGTAAAACATAGCAACTGCATTGATTCAACAATGCTTTTCAGTGTAGCCCAGTTGTAACTCGTGAAAATTTGTAGAAGGAAATGGCAACCCACTCCAGTGTTCTTGCCTGGAGAATCCCAAGGAAGGGGGAGCCTGGTGGGCTGCCGTCTATGGGGTTGCACAGAGTCAGACACGACTGAAGTGATGCAGCAGCAGCAGGTCAATGACAGAGGTGAGAGCAGGCAGGAAAACCAAATGGCACACGCATCTAGGAGGGGGCTGGCTTCTGCCACCAACACCAAAAGCCTCTCTTGGTGCTCTTACGGGGTCATCAAGCATTCTCATGAACTTCCATGAAATACCACCCACTCCCTCTAACTATCTCAAGTTTAAGAACTTGGTTACTGAATAAAGTTAACCTTGGTCTCTGTATAAATTACGAGTCACTGACATGCTAGTGACTTGGCTCCCAGATTGGCTGTGAGGCCTTAAGCAGCAGGCCAGGTGACCTTCATGGGGCTCAGGTTCCACATCTCTAAAAGGAGGATAATAGCAGCTTTGGTTTCATTAAGCTGTAAAGACCCAATGACTACAGAGCTTGCTGACCAGCACACAGTGAGCACCTGATTCAGGTTTGAAATACTAAAGAACTGACAACTACGTCATCGTTTCGGTTCCTTTGGTAAAATGTCACTGGCTACATCAGCACTGGGCCAGATAGGGTAGAGATACTTAGATAATTAGGGAATGAGGGGTGACTCAGGATGACCCCGAGATGAACTCAGTGATAACATTCTGGAATAGCTACCTACTGCTCACAGACCACAGAGCCTAATGTTCACACTGAACCATCCAAATTCCAGAGGCTCTGGGGTCACTTTAAAACATGCAGTGGTTTCTTGATGCATACCCAGCAGCTTACCTGTTTACAGGTCTTTCGCTTGAAGGGTCCTTCATGCTTGAGCTTGTAATGAAGATAGAAGAAACGGAAGCCAAAGGTGTGGGGTGCGTGGTCAAAAGACACCTGCATGTCCGAACCGTGCTGAGTGATGTTGAGGTTCCGAGGCTTCCAGACTAGGGGGAGGAAGGACCAGAGTGAGCAGCCTGAGGCCACCCTGACTCCACTTGAGATTGGACAAAGACAGCTATACGCATGCTCAATCACTGCGCCATGTCCAACTCTTTGCAACCAAAGGGCCTGTAGTGTGCTAGCCTCCTCTGTCCATGGGATTATCCCAGCAAGAATACTGGAGTCAGTTGCCATTTCCTCCTCGAGGCGATCTTCCCAACCCAGGGATCAAACCCACTTCTCTGACGTTTCCTGCATTGGCAGGCAGATTCTTTACCACTGTGCCACCTGGGACTACCAAGGACAGCTATACTTACAGGGTTTACAAGCCAGGTTGTCCGGCTGCAATAGCAGGTCACACGCTATTAAGAAAGACACATGTTTTTAGTTTTAGGACAGTTTGACATCTTCTTCATCTAACAATTCAATACAATATAAATATTCAGCACTGAACATTGCTGGAAAGAATGTAAAACATAGCAACTGCATTGATTCAACAATGCTTTTCAGTGTAGCCCAGTTGTAACTCGTGAAAATTTGAACTGTACAGTATAAAGATATTAATGCAGTTCATTTTATGCCACATAAGTGGAAACAATATGAAGTCACCTACATTTTAAAAGCTTGTCAGGTATTACATAGTTTCAAGGCCATGGCCAAGGGCAGCAAGACCGTGTTCATGCTTCTGTCCTATGGAGGGGGCTCTGTTTTAGCTGTGGACAGAAATAATACCAGCCCCTACCCAAATGCAGAGTGGTTAGGCATGAGAGAACACTGGAGTGATCCTGGCAACTTGTCTTGAGGTTACTTTAACTTTTGCTGGCTCTCCAATTTAAAATCCTTTTGATGGAGTCTAAAAATGACATCCAGCCATCTACTAAGTAGCAGTACCAGTGCTGAAAACGAGGAGCTTTGAAGTCGGATTTAAATGTGATTTAAAAAAAAAAAAACCATGAGAGAAAAAGACCCTATATGCCATGCTGCTAACCCAGGAGGACCCTCTGGAAAATGTCCTTACGATGCCAAGAAAATCAAAGGCTGCCTTGAGGTCATAGTGCCCGAAATGGTGATAAATGCACCTCCTGTCCCACCTCACCCTCAGAGAGACTCTGATTCTGATGAAGAAAATTAAAGTAGGCTAGTTTTGATTTAGGCAAGCTTTCCTTAAATATATTCTTTGAATCCTCTATCTGGTTGTTACATGTAAGGCATTGAGAGATACTGTAAAATGCACATGGTCTCTGCCCTGTGGAATCTTATTTTCATTAAGAAAATGAACGTTTCTGCATAGAAAACCACTACAGTGTTAAAAGAAGAAAACAATAAGAGTAAGAACTCTAAAGCAGCAATTTGGGCTGATGAAAGACACACTACACTGTGTGCAGAACAGGTGGAAAAGGAGAGGCAGGCAGAGAGGGGAACCCTGTACAGCCGGTGGCTGTTTGCAGGGTGAGGACTCCAGAGTCGGGCTCCGTGGCATTCAAATCCCAGCCCCCCAGCAGCCCCTTTAACCTCTCTATGTGTGGCTCCACCTCTGCTAAGTGGGGATGGTAAGATTAAATCCTTTGTAGGGCTGTTACGGAGGTCAACTGCATTAATGTTTGGAAAGTATTTAGAATGGGTCTGGCACAGAGATGTTAAATAAACTTCCTAGAATGAGGTGACCTCAGGGACACTACTTGATTTTCTTAACCTAATCTTGAAAAAATGACAGGCAGCCACCCACAGAGGCCACCCTCCTGAGGACAGGTATAGAATGGAATTATTTCATGCTTACCCTTCACCTTAAAATAAAACTTATACTTTCTTTTCCTCTTCTTAAGTTAAACAATTTTACTACATGGCTGTGTTGCAGCACCTTCAAAAAAGGTCAGCTGTCATGTCTGCTCTATAACAAGCCAGGAATGGGTGTTTTTGGTTAGATGAACAGTGTCGTTTTGTTGCTCCATTGTATCTGACGCTTTTGTGACCCCATGGACTGAAGCCTGCCAGGCTCCTCTGTCTGTGGGATTTCTCAGGCAAGAATACTAGTGTGCATTGTCATTTTCTTCCCCAGAGGATCTTCCTGGCCCAGGGGTCAAACACATGTCTCCTGTATTGGCAGGCGGATTCTTGACCAGTGAGTCGCCGCAGAAGCCTGGGTCAAATCTCAAGTTTAAAAATTGCTTTTCTGGATGCTTCTCTCTTTCATACTAGTATTTCGTGTACTCTTGAACCTATCTCTGTCAAAACGTCTTTAAAAGCAGGAGAAATGTCTCCCCATGGAAAGTAGGGAGGAAAGACCATACTCACTGCGGGTTCTGAAGAAGAAAGGGTGATAATTGCTTTCGTTTTTAATGGATGGAAAAGGGACGATTTTTACAAAGTAATCCGTTTCAAATTTCATATTCAGGAAAGGCTGAGATTCCATCCCCTAAAAAGGGATCAAAAATCACGTGTGATGTCACAGAGAAATCACCCACGCCTCTACCTACATGCAAGAGTTCTGATCCATCCTGAGGTCCCCCAGACACAGTTCTAGGTTGGGGGGAAGGGCAGGGGGCGGCGGGGAAGGTGGGGGTTGTCCCAGGGCAGAAAGAAGTCAGGTTTCTTTTCCAGATCTAAAAGTTTAGGTTTGGACTCCTAAATGAAAAGGAATATGTACAACACTGTCTGTTTTTCTGACAGTGAAGCCGAGGCTCCAAGCTGGTGGGGAAGAGCCCACATCCTCCTCTGACGGCACAAAGCCACCTTCCAGGATGGCTGCTCCACTCCAGCTTGTAACCTGAGAGGTGTGTCTGTCTACCACCGGGAGGTGCTGGAGGGCTTTTGGGAGGGTGGAGCAGGCTGGCCCACCTGGGCAGGCGAGCTGGAGTCCGCAGCCCCTCCTCCTGCAGTTTCACAGGCTCTCAATAGACCATTCAGGCCCCAGAAAATGGCACGTCTTCAGGGGTGCATTCCCCTGCATGCGACTTACAGCTCTTTTGAAGCTACTGTTGAGCTGCTTCGGGTCCTTTAGAATCAGTTGTTGGCACTGTCGTCCCTCTGACTTCAGCTCCTCCAGTATTACCCGAAATCCTTTTAGGAATTCGATGCCTGAGCAAAGCAGAATGCTTTTATTAATATGAAAAGAGGACCTAATTACTTTTGAACACACTTTCCTTCCTCTAAGATCACCGTCCTCTCCCCCTACACAACAGAGTAAAAGGCATTCTAAGCCAGGCGGGAATATCTGGGTTTACAGAAAGGAAAAAGGCATATCCTGCATTCCTCTCATACAGGCTAGGTGATTTTCTGTCCCACCATTACTAATGAATAAATCTCTAATCCTGCCAGCCATTTCACAAACGTCCGTTTGCTCTATGACATTAGGGTCCAAATATTTAGACCCAAGTCACAATTGATCATAAAAATCTGCAGTGGAATATATAATTTCTGTGTCATTAAACTAGGTGTATTCAGCTGACAATCATTTCCAGTGCTGACTAAGGACTTGCCCTGAACCATGTTTCAAATACTTTCCCTTTTAGTCCTATATTTGCTGGCGTGTTTCACTGAGCAACGCAGAAAATTCCCAGCAAAGTGTGTGTCTGCACACAAGGGGGTCCTGGGCTGGAGATTAAATAGCTTAGGAGAATGCCTATGTGATTTACAAAGCCGTTCTTGCTCTAATCACGCCTGAAAGGCAGACACCCAAGGGCTGCCCAGTGTGTGCTCTTGATGCTGCCCTCAGAGGCCCCTGGGACGCCCACAGCGCCACTGAAAGGGACTGGCCCAGCCTCCTGCCACCTGAGCTTCCCCCGCTGCCCGTCCAACTAGTTGCTTTCAAAAGGATTAAGCTCTGATGGCCACGAGAGCCGGTGCTAGGGCTTCGTATCCCATGGAGACTGGAGAGGTCCAACTGCAGCTGGAGTTCCCCGAAGCAGGCCTCAATTGGCAAGATATCGATTTCGCATCTTTCGAAACACCAGACAAGGAGACATTTTTCAACCCTTCCCCTTTCCAGGGCAAGAGTAATTACACAGGATGCAATTAAGCAGGTGGGAAAATTATCAATGGCAAAGGCCAAGGAAATCTTTTTCTCTTTCGAATAGGTTCTCCAATCCTGTAATTATTTGATGAAGAGCACATATTTTATGGTGGGAAGGTTAAAGGAGTTACAATTAGAGCTTCACGACTTAAGAAGTCGGAGCACAGAGGGCACAAGTCCGGATCCTGCCGTGTTGTAGTATTTCGAGTACAAAGCTTCCTGCGGGAGTGAGGGCTGGCGGATTCACAGCCAGAGACTCACACATGCTGACCAGATCCAAGGTTTCTGACCAGCAACTATTCAGTAGATCTCACAGGAACTTGTCTTTTGAAGTCCTCCCATTCCTCTCCTCCAAATATTTTTGAACAAATCCTTATTATTTATATAAGATTTAATTCATGCAATGTTGCCAGAACTGTTTAAACAAAAGCCAGGTGATTGATACGACTGTAAGACTGTACATCTCACAATTACAGACAAATTCATCAGTTGGAGGTGGGAGTGGGTGATTCCAGTTTTTATATTTAAAAAGACTTGCCTGGAAAACCACTATTCCAAGTCTGGGAGTAAATGTAAATCTTATAGTAACAGGTTTATCAAAATATTATAACATCTCATAGTTAGATCATGTTTATAATTTTATAGGGCAGTAAAATAAAGGGACTTATTTACTCCTTGTCATTTAACTGATTGAATCCTTCTCACACCCACAAGAGGAAGGTATTGTTCCCCCTCTGTAGATAAGGAAACAGAGGTGTACGGACACTTAGACGACTTGCCCAGAGTCACACACGAGGAAATGGCCCAGGTGGGATCAAACCCAGAATGCTCTTAACGTATGTGTTTTTCTATCTCCCAAGGAGTCTCCTTAATAGAACCTCATAGAAATGGCTAGAATCTATCCAGCCATCCCCACTCACACACTGTCATGCAGAGAAAGCTCATCTTCCTGCCCTCACGGTTCACATGTCAGTTCTCCTCACATCTCTCACTTTCATTCTAAAGAGGGACCCTGCAATGTGTCAGGCCAGCCCTTTAACCATTTTTAGCCTTATGTTGGAATGACCCCTTCTCTTTTATCCACAGAGGGTGTTTTTCCTTTTAAATGTTAAGATAATGTTATTTTTGGAAAACCTGTTGCATTCAGACCCAGGGGTATTTATATAGAGAAGTGAGTCAGGTCCACAGGTCTGACCCATTCTCCCTGTCTCTGTACCCACCTTTTCTGAATCTGGTTCCTTTGAGATTTACCTCATTTAGATTAAGAAATTTCGACTTTTATATCTTACTTTTTCCTTGGTCAGACTTTTTTTAAAATTCTGAGATTGGGTGGCAATATCCTAGGAAACCTGAGGACCAGGGTCTGATGATGATAACAACAGACACTATTACTGTTTTTTAAGAGTTCTCTTTAGAAATGTACTCTGTGTGTGCGTTGTCCTTAATTCTTTTTCTACTTTTAACAGGTTTATTGAGGCATAATTGGCATACAATTAGTTTCATTTTATAGAGAACATCTTCATATACTTTGACTTATGTGTATACCCATGAAACTGTCATTAAAACCAAGAACTTACCTATCACCTCCCAATTCTTCCTCATGTCTCTTCATACTCCCTCTCACTTCTGTTCCCAGGCAGTTAGGAACCTGCTTTTTGCCACTAAAGCTTTGTTTGTATTTTGTTGAATGTGTCAGTGCTCAATGCTTTTTTTTTTTTTTTTTT
>SJYC01075406.1:0-23625 GCA_006408675.1 Madoqua kirkii | reverse complement strand
TCATGTCTCTTCATACTCCCTCTCACTTCTGTTCCCAGGCAGTTAGGAACCTGCTTTTTGCCACTAAAGCTTTGTTTGTATTTTGTTGAATGTGTCAGTGCTCAATGTTTTTTTTTTTTTTTTTTTTGTCGTCTTGCTGATTTCACTCAGAAAACCTATTTTGAAATTCATCCACATTGTTAAGTATATCACGATTTCATTCCTTCATTGCTGGGTGGTGTTCCATTGTGTGAACGCACCACAGCTGGTGTATCAGTTTATGCACTGGACATTCAGGATGTTTCTAGTTTGGGACAACTAAAAATAAAGCTGCTATGAATGTTTGTGTGGATATATGCTTTCCTTTCTCTTGGGTAAATAGTAGCCAAATGGCTGGATCATGTGGTAATGCGTGTATAACTGTTCAGGAGAATACAAAAAGGTTTTCCAAAGTAGTTATCCCATTGTACATTTCCACTCAGTAATTTTTTGTTTTTGCAATTCTTTTTTGGTTATGCATGCTCAGTCACTTCAGTCGTGTCCAATTCTCTGTGACCCCGTGGACCATGGCCCACCAGGCTCCTCTGTCCATGGGATTCTCCAGGCAAGAAAACTGGAGTGGGTTGCCATTTCCTTCTCCAGTGATAAAGTATAAAGTGAGTGAGTGAGTGAAGTCGCTCAGTCATAGTTGATTTATAATGTTGCATTAGCTTCTGCTGAATAGCAAAGCGAATCAGTTATACATATACATGTATCCACTCTGTTTCTAACTCTTAAATGAGGAGAAAGTCATATGCTTCAGATGGGGAAGCGGAGGCTCAGATAGGTTTAAATGTTTCTCCTAAAGGTTGTGTGTGTGTGTGACTGCACATTGTCCTGTCTGACTCTTGGCAACCCCATGGACTGTAGACTGCCAGGCTCTTTTTCACATGGGATTTTTCCAGGCAGGAATACTGGAGTGGATTGCCATTTCTTTATCCAGGGAAATCTTCCTGACCGAGGGACTGAACCTGTGTCTCTTGCATCTCCCATAGTGGCAGATGGATTCTTTACTACAAGTGCACCTGGGTAGCTTATCCTGGGTTCAAACCTAGGCCCATCTAAACAAATGAGCCCTCTCCATGTCCCACACTCAACTACCCTGCCTATCCTGGGCATCATCAGTTCATTAAAGAGGACAAGCAGATTCAGCCCTACCCTGAATCTGGCCAGATAATGTAGGTTTGTTGGCTTTTTTTTCTGTTTGGCTATTTTTTCAGTCCATACAATTTAAATATAAATTCAGTTCATTTCCAACATTTAAAAATTGTTGATTCCTTGATTTCTCCTGAAAACTGGAGTTGTCCTGACAACTCACAAAATGTGCCAAGGCTAGGCTGGTGTATCCCCATGTGGCCACAGAAATGCTGGATCCTGAATCCATTACATTCTTGGCTAGGCCACTCATCCCCCCATTCCTGCTGAGACACACAAGCAAAGACCTCAGTGACATTTACCATTCACACACTATTATTTTACAAACCTACATCTCTCTCGGTAACAGCCAAGGGAACAAAAGATGAGCCATGAAGCACAGCGTGAAGCAGCAAGAGTTACAATCAGGTAGTGTCTGTGCAGAGGCACACCGAAGCTACACTTGTGTCAAGACCTACTTGGCCCCAGGAGGCCACTGCACTTACGACCTCTGTATCGGGTACCACTCACCATCGTAGACTCCACTTGGACCACTTACCGAGGGCCCCGGGGGACCAAAGAATGGTGACAGCCACTTGGTCGTGGCAGGCGTACTGACTGATGGTGATGTTCTGGGCGTCGGCGATCATGTGCTTCCCCACCGGATTCAGGTAAGTGGTGCAGTCTAGACAGTTGGGAGAACCAGGACAGTTAGATTTAAACATTTGTTTCTTTCTCTTTCCAAGTTCATCTTCTCAAATTACACAGAGCATGCTCAGAGTTAGCCAAATCTACTCTGTTTAAAGATGTGTGCCTCAAAGCCCACAGAAGACATCAAAGGTTAGCTGTATGGAAAACTGTTAAGATGCTGCAGTGGGGTTTATGTATAACACTACCACCCCCTTACTTTTGAGTTCAAGTGGTTGGAGGATTATGTAAGGTCTGGAGTTTGCTGTATCAGGCTTTCACTTTTTTACTACTCTGACAGCTTACTAAATCAGTAATAACTTAGGTTAGTTCAAAACTTTTCCAATGTTACAGAGTGATCTGAAACCAAACAATGACTAAGTAATCTGGGGTTTGTTCTTTTTCAGAAGAAGCCTAGAGGGCAAGGTGACTGCGAAAGAGGAACTCTTAGGAGGATGTGAACTCAAGGGGGCGTCATTCACAGCCAGGCCGCTAAAGAATCCAATTAGGACCTGCCAAAGGGACTAAGTGACTTAGTGATAAGCAGAGCACCTTGGATGTTAACTAGCATGACAAAGGTAAAACTTTTGTTCCCAGCACCACCTCATCAAAGAAACCCACAACACCCACTGAGTCCAAACACTCCCATGGTGCTTGAAAAAATGAAAACCACTGATTCTTTGATTTTGTCTGAGGACTTGACTCACTGCCACCTGCCAGTGCAGCAGCTGTGCCACCTGGTATTGCTAAGTACACTTTCAAAGTCTGCACGATCCTAGAAAAGCTGCCAGAAGCATCCAGCCAGACCCTGGCGGGGACCTCAGAGGATGGCTGCAGGCTGTCTCAGCCACGCACGCAGGGAGAGCCACCAGCCTTCACTACAGACATCAGAATTACGCTGTTTTATCGCTGTTTCTTCTCAGTGATTAAGCTTGAAGACTTTTTTTAGAATCTGATGCAAAAGGTCTTCCATCAGATTTCAAACCTACTCATTACCCTCTTGGAAGTCAGGGGGCTTTGGGGGTGAAGCATTCAGAGGTATTTTCTAAGAAGCTTGGTGAGTTTGTGGCATTCCCACCCTCCCTCCCCATAAACTATACCACACATTTCCCATTTTTTATGATGAAAAACATTCACGAGATATCTGAAAGTTGCAAAACAACATAAGAAAAACGTAAAAGTCATCCATAACTTCCCACCACACAGAAGTAACGGCTAAAGAATGGATACTTTTGCAAGCCTTTTAACGTGCACATGATATTCTTTTATAGGCTAGGCTGGTGTATCCCCATGTGGCCACAGAAATGCTGGATCCTGAATCCATTACATTCTTGGCTAGGCCACTCATCCCCCCATTCCTGCTGAGACACACAAGCAAAGACCTCAGTGACATTTACCATTCACACACTATTATTTTACAAACCTACATCTCTCTCGGTAACAGCCAAGGGAACAAAAGATGAGCCATGAAGCACAGCGTGAAGCAGCAAGAGTTACAATCAGGTAGTGTCTGTGCAGAGGCACACCGAAGCTACACTTGTGTCAAGACCTACTTGGCCCCAGGAGGCCACTGCACTTACGACCTCTGTATCGGGTACCACTCACCATCGTAGACTCCACTTGGACCACTTACCGAGGGCCCCGGGGGACCAAAGAATGGTGACAGCCACTTGGTCGTGGCAGGCGTACTGACTGATGGTGATGTTCTGGGCGTCGGCGATCATGTGCTTCCCCACCGGATTCAGGTAAGTGGTGCAGTCTAGACAGTTGGGAGAACCAGGACAGTTAGATTTAAACATTTGTTTCTTTCTCTTTCCAAGTTCATCTTCTCAAATTACACAGAGCATGCTCAGAGTTAGCCAAATCTACTCTGTTTAAAGATGTGTGCCTCAAAGCCCACAGAAGACATCAAAGGTTAGCTGTATGGAAAACTGTTAAGATGCTGCAGTGGGGTTTATGTATAACACTACCACCCCCTTACTTTTGAGTTCAAGTGGTTGGAGGATTATGTAAGGTCTGGAGTTTGCTGTATCAGGCTTTCACTTTTTTACTACTCTGACAGCTTACCTAAATCAGTAATAACTTAGGTTAGTTCAAAACTTTTCCAATGTTACAGAGTGATCTGAAACCAAACAATGACTAAGTAATCTGGGGTTTGTTCTTTTTCAGAAGAAGCCTAGAGGGCAAGGTGACTGCGAAAGAGGAACTCTTAGGAGGATGTGAACTCAAGGGGGCGTCATTCACAGCCAGGCCGCTAAAGAATCCAATTAGGACCTGCCAAAGGGACTAAGTGACTTAGTGATAAGCAGAGCACCTTGGATGTTAACTAGCATGACAAAGGTAAAACTTTTGTTCCCAGCACCACCTCATCAAAGAAACCCACAACACCCACTGAGTCCAAACACTCCCATGGTGCTTGAAAAAATGAAAACCACTGATTCTTTGATTTTGTCTGAGGACTTGACTCACTGCCACCTGCCAGTGCAGCAGCTGTGCCACCTGGTATTGCTAAGTACACTTTCAAAGTCTGCACGATCCTAGAAAAGCTGCCAGAAGCATCCAGCCAGACCCTGGCGGGGACCTCAGAGGATGGCTGCAGGCTGTCTCAGCCACGCACGCAGGGAGAGCCACCAGCCTTCACTACAGACATCAGAATTACGCTGTTTTATCGCTGTTTCTTCTCAGTGATTAAGCTTGAAGACTTTTTTTAGAATCTGATGCAAAAGGTCTTCCATCAGATTTCAAACCTACTCATTACCCTCTTGGAAGTCAGGGGGCTTTGGGGGTGAAGCATTCAGAGGTATTTTCTAAGAAGCTTGGTGAGTTTGTGGCATTCCCACCCTCCCTCCCCATAAACTATACCACACATTTCCCATTTTTTATGATGAAAAACATTCACGAGATATCTGAAAGTTGCAAAACAACATAAGAAAAACGTAAAAGTCATCCATAACTTCCCACCACACAGAAGTAACGGCTAAAGAATGGATACTTTTGCAAGCCTTTTAACGTGCACATGATATTCTTTTAAAGCTTCTTCTAAGGGTCCAACACACATGCACTGAAAGCACCCCCCCTCCTCTCTGAAACTCCATCTTCCACTCTGCTTTGTGTTCTGCCTTTTTGCCTAACTCCTGCAGAAAGCACACTCCCTTCTGCAAACTCCATCTGCTTCAAAAATAATCACCTCTACATTTCAGTACTACTTTTGAAAAGATGTTAATGATTAATGAAACCAAATTCTACTTCTGATGAAAATTCACTCTCAGAGTGTTCTACATGTGTTCTCTAGATGGACGAGAACTTTAAAGTAGGGGGAAAAATGTTGAAACATCTGGTTTAACACACACATTGAACAAACAAGGAAACCGTAGCTACAGTGATGGACTGGGTGGCTTGCAATGTCGCCAGTGACCAGCCCAGGGCCAGGACTTAACACCACCTCTGAGGGCTCACACAAAAGGCTCTTGCCATTCTATCTCCAGCACAAAGCTGGACTGAAAAGTAAGTTCTGAATCAGAGGTATTAACCTGTAGAAATCCTGGCTGAGACCAGCTTCCTGATTAAGGAAAAATACAAGAAGAATCCTACTATATGTATAAAGTTCAGACATTTTCATTTATTCAGATATATCATGAAAGAAGGGGCCTTCCAGGTGGCACTTGCAAAGAAGATACCCTGGAGAAGGGCACGGCAACCCACTCCAGTATTCTTGCCTGGAGAATCCAATGGACAGAGAAGTCTGCCAGGCTACAGGTCCCAAAGAGTCGGACACAATTGAAGCAACTTAGAACAGCACAGTACATAATGAAAGAAACCTTTGACTTTAAACAGCTTTAGGAAAAGATTCATGGAAAAAAGTAGGTCATGTTTTTTTCTTTCCTCTTTTTTCATTTCTAATGTCAAAATCAGCATTCTCTGGGTTTCTGCAAATACAATTATGCAAATATAAAGTCCATGAATTAAAAAAATGTATTATAACCTATTCAGGCATTACCCCCTCAGAGCCTGAAGGAGAAACAAGAAATCCAATGTGAAAGGAGGCAAGATCTGAGACTGGTTTTTACTTAAATGAGACATTTTCTTTCTTTGTAACATTAAGTGGAAAAGGAATAGAAAAGTAACATTTCTGTAGTTTAATATTTTTGGTGAAAACTTGGTGATTGGTTCTTAGCTATTTCAAACAGAACTAGTAACCAGTCAACAGAGCAGTAACAAGAGCTTCCTTGTGGGAGAAATAAATTATCTTTTTCAATGGAAAACAATAGCTAAGTTTTTTTGCACAGCCTGGATCCAATTATTAGCAACTCTAACATTTTGGATTCTGGTTACAAAATAATTATGCCCAAATGACATTTGGCCAAAATGCAACCTAGCTTCAGATGTCTCAGGAGCTGAGTTGCGAATTAAATTCTAATTAGATGCCAAAGAATCAGAAAGAAAATAATAACCAAGAGACAGACACTGGCATGGGTGCCACATATCTAGTCCCATGAAGGAAACACTAAGGCATTTTTAAGTTTTATAGGTATGGATCCTCTTTCACAAAACCCCATATTAAATTAGGGATGCAAATAGTTGTTTGCAGCTGACCGGAAAGTTTTGAACTTTGAATGTAATACAAGATCTAACAGGACTAAGAACATATTATTAGAAATTAACTTTCTAATCTAAAGAAAGATCCCTTACACGTGTCTTTACTTAGCTGAATTAAGTCTCATGGACTTGCAAATCTTTCCTTACCATCATAACATTTACCTAGAACATGCACGCATCATGGACGTGAAGTATCTGAGTTTCCCATGTTACATCCTCATCAGTGAAAGTACCCATGTCAGCAACTGTGGGCATGAACTTGACATCCATACTTGTATTTAAAATTGTTAGGTTGCACACATGACCTCAAAAACTCTGCTTTAGCCACGTTGATTCCAAAGGCCCAGTGTGACCTACAGCCCTTACTCGTGACTGTCCCCAAGAGACTAACAAACATCAGGAGTCACTAATATGAATCAATCTCCTTCCTGTCAACATTCTTACCTATAAATTATGGCTTGTAAGGCTAAAATTGCTCATAATTCTATATAATTACCTTCTAGGGCATGAAAGCAGATCCTCAGAAGGGGTTCTACATGCTTCATAAAAAAAAAAAAAAAAACCAACCTGCCCTCAGGAAACAATTTGGTCAGAAAAAGTCATAATACCTTGACAGAAGGGCCCAAAAAGGTGCTTGGGTTCCAGCTCCAGTTGAAATGACTTCTAATAGTAACAGGTATCAGTTACTGAGTGCACACTGAAGGCCAGATCCTGAGATGAGCAGTTATAAGCATTACCTCACTTAAGTCTCAAAATGGTGCTGAGGAAGTTTATCATTACTTCACATGATGCGAAAACTGAGGTTTGGAAAAGCAGAGTCGCTGGCCATCGTTCACAGCTGATGAGATGGGGGACAGGGTGAGAACTAGGCCCCCATCAGAGATGGCTGACTGGAGACACCTGGGCCCATCTGAGACAGATTAATTCGACCCACTCTGTATTTGTGAAAACTTTTAAGTAAATGCCAATGTATTTTTTAAATTAATTAATTTATTTTAATTGGAGGGTAATTACAATACTGTGATGGTTTTTGCCATGTATTGACATGAATCAACCCTGGGTGTACATGTGTCCCCCTTATCCTGAAACCCCCCTCCCACCTCCCTTCCCACCCCATCCCTCTGGGTTGTTCCAGAGCACCGGCTTTGAGTGCTCTGTTTCATGCATCGAACTTGCACTGGTCATCTATTTTACATATGGTAATATACACTACATATCTTTTAAAATCCGTGCTGGGACTTCCCTTGGTGGTCCAGTGGTTAAGACTTTGCACCCTCAATGCAGGGGGCATAGGTTTAATCCTTGGTCAGGGAACTAAGGTCCCTGAGTGCCACACAGCATGCCTCCCCCGCCAGAATGCTCAAACTAAAAAAATTCAAATTCCCCACTGCTCGTGCAAACCACATCTGACTGAGCTGGAATGGAGCACCCAGTGCTCCTCTAGGACAAGACATGGGCTGTCCAGTTTACCACCGCCCCCATCACTCTCAAGCACCCTGTGCTTGGGCTGCTTTGCTCCTATGACCTCTGCTGGGCCCAAGGGCATCTGGGTTGTTCCTAAGGATACGGCTATCCCTGAAGAAGGCAGGAGAGGTCTCCCCACACAGCTTCTCTCAGCACTCTGGAGGACAACCAACCTGTTCAAGCTCTGAAATACTTGGGTGGCTTAGACGAGTCTGAGGTGCTTCGGCTCTGTTGACAAACCTGAGCAAGTTCAGGAAATCCCCCAGCTCGAGGACCTGCAGGGTCCCCGATTAAGCACGACCATGCAAGCTTTAGATCACTGAAGGGGCTCTGTTCTTCAGCGGCCAAGCCGTCTACTTACTGTCATATCTGAAGGTGATGTTGTGCAGCCCGCTGTTTCTGCTGGCCGGCCCCACTCCCTGCAGGAAAACAGGAGAACATGAGGAGGAGTGAAGCCAATTTGCTTTTCCAGCCCAGGTCCCCATGGAGTCAAAACGCACACATGATCGCAGAGACCCAGGGTCATGCCAGTCACCAAGCAACATCCATGCTCTTCATGGCCCCCCATTCTCGGTCCCCCCACCCAACTCCCTCCAGCCCAGGAGGTTCCTAACTGCCAGGCCACGGGGATCAGGGGTACTCACTTCCCCTGAAACAATAGCAGCAGGCTGCTCTGTGTTTGGGGGTTAAATAATAATTCATTAACAGTAAAACTGGGAGAGAGAGAGACCATGAGCTGCCAGCTGGAGCCCTTCCAGTTGGATCCACTTTGAGCGCTGATTGGTCATAAAATTTGCCTACCAGACACTCTTGTCCAAAAGCTCTATTAAGCCACGACAGATAGGCGATTCCTAAAGTTCGAGGAAACAGGTTTTTCATTCCAAGAGCGGCAATGAGTGTGGGAATAAGCTATTACTTTTAATGAGAAAATTCTTCACTGCCTCCATACCTATGCTTGGAGCATAGACGGTGGGTCATAAAAGAAAAAGAAAGGACTTTAAAAGGTCTACTTCTGACTCTCAGTGATGTGGCCGCTAGCCATCTGTACTCCTAATAGCAGGGCTAACAGCTCCGCCAGACTTCCCACTTTAATTACAGCATCCACACGGGAGCCCCCGGCATCCTCCTGGTGCCCTGCCTTTTCCTGACCCACCACTTATCCACCATGGGAAAGATCAGCTAAGACTCTGGTTTAACTGTTTCTGTAACCATCAGCAAGTGCATTATTCAGCATGAATTGCAGGACTCTTCCCCACGCACAAAATGTTAATTCTTAGATGCTAACTGATGGGAAAATATTCTAACCACATAGCTACAGTTTCCACCAGACAAGGAGGATGCTGGGGAAAACCATATGCTGGCAGTCTGGTATTTAACAGGCAGTTGTTACACTGAGACGCAACATGCAGAACCCTTCTGACGGAGCCCGGGGTCTCAGGCCACAGTCCCAGCACATCCATATGGTACAGGCATGTTCACTCGGCTTATCCTGAGGCCAGGCACACCCACTGAAACTGTATCCCTGGGCTCAGATAAACACAGACCTTGGGAAAGCACAGCTGTGCAGAAAGGGAGAGACACACCTCGTTCTAATTAAAGTGAGGAAGAAATAGTTAACAGAAAAGTCTAAATCATCGTGGCGCATTAGCTCCATGATCAGTTGGGGTTCCCCTCCCCTTCCTCCTGGTTCATCTTCCTTCTCCAGCTGTCCTCCTTCCATCCTCCCTTCCACCTATATACAAGATTCTAGAATTCCTCACCTGAGTTGAAACACTTTGCAAAGTGTTAAACTTAAAGTGTTAAGTTAAACTTAAACTTTAAATGGCTCTATTACTGCTTAGGGGTAGGCCCACAGTCTGCAACTGGAGGATGCCCAAGCTACAGATGGCCACAACCAGAGCACCACGACCAGAAGGAGACCAGGAAGGAGAGGATACAGTACCCCCACGACACCTAGGTCTTAGGAGCCCCAAGACCCTCCCATACAAAACTCCAGGACCAAAATTCACTTGGATTCCCTGGTGGCTCAGATGGTAAAGAATCTGCCTGCAATGCAGGATGCCAGGATTCGATCCCTGGGTTGGGAAGATCCCCTTGAGAAGGACATGGCAACCCACTCCAGTATTCTTGCCTGGAGAATCCCATGGACAGAGGGGCCTGGTGGGCTACAATCCATGGGGTCGCAAAGAGTCGGACATGAATGAGCAACTGACACACATCTATATGAGTCCAACATTATGTGAGGTACAGTGGTAAATGAAAGTCATTATCCCTACCTACCCTTGAGAGCAAAATGCTTCATTCATTCAAAGAATGCAAATCACACATAGCACATACAGACAAATCTCAAATCACAGCTTGACCCTCCAAGAACTCTCAGTATAGAAGGCATACAAGGTCTACGTAGCTATGGTAACAGGGCCATAAATAAGCATTCAGAGTATGAAATGTCACAAGCAGTACATCAGAAAGGATAAACCCAGGGTAAGAACACTGTGTACCAGAAGTTTAAAAGAGGGAAGAATAACTGGGCTAGAATGGAGAGGAAAGGGGAGTCTCAGGAGAGGAAAAGAAAAAAAATGTAATCCAGGGGCCAATGAAAGTACCGTAATCCTTCATCCTCTAGCTGGGACCAAGGGCAAACCACTTCACTCCACTGGGTCTGAGTCTCATCAAATTGTCTTTTTATTAAAAAGACATCCCTCTGAGATGGGAGTTTGAGGAGGGCCACATGAAGCCATGCAGAGGAAGCATTTTTCAAAAAGGAAATGCATTCCATTTAATAGCATGCCCTGAGGCGTGCAGGACTCTGATGACCAACTACCTCAGCTTTTCATTCTGTTCTTATTCTCCCTATATTTCTATTGCAACATGTTTTTAACAGATATTCATTGGGCACTTGCCATGAATGCACTATGGAAAGGAGACCAAGACAGTGAGACGGGCTATATTCTGCATACAGGAACAAAATCACTATAAATAAGGGCTCTGTGATGTAGGTGAAGCTGCTCAGAGGCAGGCCCAGGGACCTGGCCTCAAAGAACAATGATGCTTTCCTGTACATCCATTCACCACCGAGCATTCCACCTTCATCCAAGCCCCAAACTGCACTCTGCCAAGAACCAGTCCTGGGTCCTGACCGGGGCAGGTGACAGGGGGTAGGGCATGACCTCTGGTCACCAAGGTGACCTCCTGAGATGCAAATCTGCCCTCATTCTGCTCCAAGCCCACCGATGACTCCCTGCCCACTTAGACCATTCCTGACATGGCCCCTGACTACCCTGTCAATCACTCCCACCCTTGTTCTGAGCCTACACAACTGCTCCCACCTTGTTCCGAGCCTACACAACTGTTCAGTATATGTTCAGGGGACACACATATTCCCTAAATGCCCTTCCCTTCACCCCGGGCCTGCTCCTCTGTGAGCTGCTCACCTTAGCCTAGTCCCTCTCACACTGTGTTCCTAACACATCAGCTTGCCTACAAACTTTTTTAATATACTTATTTACTTACTTCTTTGATTATTGGCAGGTTCTGGGTCTTAGCTGTGGCATGTAGGATCTTTTAGTTGTGGCACGTGGGATGTAGTTCCCTGACCAGGGATCGAACCCAGGCCGGCCGGCATTGGGAGCTCGGAGACTTGGCCATTAGACCACCAGTGCCTGTGCACTTCACTGGATGGGAGCACAGTGATCCATCCACACAATTTGACCAGCATAGCATTTCTCTGAATGCAGAGGGAAGGTGGTCATCCTAATTCCACAAAAGATCAGAGACCAAAAGACCGTGTGATCAACCAAGGCTGATCATTCGACCAAGAGACACGGGCTCCTGTGTGCGCTGTAAAGACTTTTCACGCTGGGACGTCATCAAGTACACAGCTTCTTAGCACATGCCTCAAACAGACACTCTACCAGGCTATCCGCAGCTCACACCCAAGTAATACTTCAGCTGCTCCAGAGTCCTAGGACCCACCTGAGAAGCAGTGTGCCCAGGCTGGCCCACAGAGCACTGGTTTTCTTTACAGTTGGTGGTAGACAGAAAAACAACCACCCCTGCAACACATCCGAATACAAGCTCCAGAATCCATGAATATGTTACTTTACATAACAAAGTGAAAGTGAAGTCGCTCAGTTGTGTCCAACTCTTTGCGACCCCATGAACTGTAGCCCACTAGGCTTCTCCATCCATGGAACTTTCAAGGCATGAGTACTGGAGGGGGTTGCCATTTCCTTCTCCAGGGGATCTTCCTGACCCAGGGATTGAACCCAGGTCTCCTGCATGGCAGGCGGACACTTTACCATCTGAGCCACAAAGGGGCAATACAATTAAGTTTCAGGATCTTGAAATGCAGGGGAAATTAGTCTGAATTATCCAGGTGGGCCTAATAATAATCACAAAGGTCCTTAGGAGAGGGAAACGGGATGGTCAGTCAGAGGAGACACAACAATGGACACAGAGGGCAGAGAAATGGTTTAAAGATGAATTAAAGATCTTATACCACGGCTTTGGAAGATGGAGGAAGAAGGGGTTAATAAGCTGAGGAATGCACTTAGTTCAGTCACTAGATGCTGGAAAAGGCAAGGAATAGATTCTCCCCCCAGAGCCTCCAGATAGAGGTCATCGACACCTTGATTTCAGCCCCAGAAGATTCATTTTGGAGTTCTGATGTCAAGAGCTATAAGATAATAAGTTTGTGGTATTTTAAGTCACTAAGTTGGTGGTAACTTTTTAAAATTAATTTTTACTGGAGTATGCATGTGTGAACATACGTGCGTGCTCAGGCATGTCCGACTGCAATCCCATGGACTGTAGCCCACCAGGCTTCTCTATCTATGGAATTTTCCAGGCAAGAATGCTGGAGTGGGTTGTCATTTTCCTTCTTCATATTGGAGTATAGCTGGGTTACACTGTCGTACGGTGGTAACCTTTTATTACAGCAGCAATTGAAAGCTAATTATTTACATAATTTCAACTGCCACGTGGATGAACTGCATCTCAACGCCACACACACACACACACACACACACACACACACACATACACACAGTTGTGCTGTCATTCTCCCGTCCTGCTGACCGATCACTCTCATGTGCCCTCTCCCACCCCTGCCTCAGGCAGACGTGGAACACTGATCCCTGAGCACCGCTACTGCGGATTTTGCCATCCTACACAGACGCTTCTATGTAGCGCCGCTGGGGCTCATCTGGAGTAGAAGAGTGGCTGAGAGAATGGGCTCTGGGATTGCCAGAGGTGTGTGCAGATCTCCTCACTTTCCAGCTGTGTGACCTTGGGCAAGCTTCTCAACCTTTCTGAGCTTCATTTCTCAGTGCTGTAAAGGGTTGGAATCAAGCTCCTGGGCAAGGATTGGTGTGGTGACCACACGAGACGACTGATAACGTGTCAAGCGCTCTGCACGGCACCTGGCACATATTGAAACAGCTATTTCAGGACAGCAATGGTTGTGTCATGATTCCTGAGAAGACTCCTGCCCTAATAACCACACTGAGAGCTATGCTTCGAGGGGACACATGAGGTAGGCAGGGGATGCCCACAGGAAGTGGCATTTCCAGGTACGATGTTTACAGACCTTGGGGGCACAGTGGGAGAAGCAGCAGCCGTGCAGGTCAGAGCGCGGAGGAAGAAGGCCCCAACCAGCAGGCTGAGGACTGCGTTCTGCTGGTGCTTGTAGTGGGAACTGGGTGACCCAGAGACTTTGTTCCTGCAAACCGCTCAATGGGGAGAAACTCAACGCAAAGTGACTAGGTTGGTCCCCACAGTCCAGGGCCAAGGACACGGTCAGCCCTTGCCCCTGACAGCTATTAGCTTTCTGTCATAATGAATGCATGTATAACTGAGCCAGTTATACACCCAGGAACCCAGGAGGTCCTAGCTTGGTAAGACAGAGGGGCCTTAAGAGCTTACAGTCAGGGCCTGCCATTAGAGAACACAGAGAAGGCCACTCACAAAGCTGGTCAACAGCTTCGGAAGCTGTTTCTTCAGGAAACAATTCTGAGCTTTTACCTACTACACTCGTTTTGATATTTAATGAGCTGAAAATTAAAATACTTGCTTGTTGCCTATTACTTAAAAATGCCAGTGCTGTGACCTCAGGGTGTCACATTCTTAGTTAATTAACCACCCCCACTTGCTGCACTAACGGCAGCTTTTAATTTGTTCCGATATGAGCTAAGGAGTAAAGCTGGGGCACCCTAGCTGGGCTGTGATCCCTCTATGCTAAACAGAGAAAGAAGCAGCAAACGCAAAGAGAATGGAGAAAACAGCTTTTACTCTGGAAGCGGGAGGGGAAGGAACATCCTTAAGTGCTCGAAAGGAATAAAATTCAAAAGGCAAAAACCTACACCATGCTCCACCCAGATGGGAAAAAAAAAAGGCAAAGGCCTGGACACAAAATTCAGCCATGAGGCGGGATCCCATATAAAGCAGCCAGCATTGCCACCAGGGGCCGACAGCTGGCCAGTTTCCTGGGGGGCCCTGGGGGACTCTAGGCCTTTTGAAAACTCCAACTTTCCAGAGCAACATTCCTATTCCAGCTCCAGAACAGCGTAAGTGCCACTTTGGAAAAACGCATTTTGAAAAGGACCATACCGATTATAGTGCCCCCCTTCCAACAGAAGACAGGCCAAACGGTAAGGCCTAACGTGAGACTGCCTTCAGATCAACTGTGGTGAAGGAACTTTCAGAAAGCCACTGAAGTTTCAGTGAACTGAGATTAGGGGGAAGTTTGAATAAGAGCATTTGTCAGGAAGAACTGAAAGGATGTTTTTGTAGGAGGGGGGCGCGATGTACAGCATACAGGATCTTAGTTCCCTGACCAGGGATTGAACCTGCACCCACCTGCATTGGGAGCGTGAAGTCTTAACCACTGGACTGCCAGGGAAGTCCCTGAAAAGATTTTTTTTTTTTTTAAAGGCACACCAACCAAGTAACTAACTACTTAAAATTATGGGCAACTCAAACATCCTGTTGTACATAACATGTCCTTCACAGTGAGTTTACAAGCGTGTCAATGAGATTAAAAAGATAGCAGACAGCTTTGTGTAGCTTAAAATGCACGAGGGGAGTGACGTTTTTGCCTGTGACCAGTGGACATCACTGGGGCAAGAGGCAGAACATGGGGCCAATGTAGTTCATGCAGGTTCAGAGGGTTTCATAAATGAAGACAGATCCCACTTACTTCAGTTCAAACCTTTAGTTTAAAAAAAAAAAAAAAAAGAAAGCAGCAAAGGCAGAGAAGCCCCAGGTGATGTAAGCCGAGGAGAATGCTAGCAAACCCAAAACACAAGGAGAATAAATCACAAAGCCAGCCTGGGCCCGGATCTGTCTATCCAAGATATTCATGCCACATTCCCAGGAGCTGTTCTCTCCCACTCCCCATCTAGAAGCGACCAACTTCAGACACGCGGGGTGCCAGCCAGCTGTCTGCTTTAGGGAGGTGAGGGCTCGGATGTCTCGTGGGGAACACACAAGCTCTGTGGGGGTAGAGCTGGTGGGTTCCCACCAGCAATTACCACGTCGGCCCAAAAAGACCCGGAGATCTTAAGCTAATTAGAGAGATTTGCTGGAGGAGGTAGGAAATAACTTCTCCACAGCATCGCCTGTGCACCAGACCAAAGCCGTAATCATGATTCATCTCTGACATGTTGCTAATCATTGCACACATGTTCCTAATTTCACGCTCCCCGAAGGAAAGCTGAAGGGACAATTGTTTCTGAGCTCTAGCATGGAGCCAACCTATGCCAAGTTACCATGTGTCCTGCTTATCAAACTGAAAGCTCTAGGTTTCATCTGAGCGTCTTTTCACTCTTTCGCCCTGCCTCCATGCCCTCCCTGGAAAAAGAAATTCATTCACTAAAGACAGAAGTGTGGGAAGGCATCTATATGCGTTGTTTCTCAGAAATTTTTCTTTTTTTATCTTTTTTTTTTTGCAATATCACTGATATATAATGCTGTATAAGTTTAAACTGTACAAAGTGTTGACTTGATACATTTATGTATTGCAGTATGGCAGCAACTTTTCTACATGGTGGTGGCCTAACTGGGATCTAATACATTTTAATATAACCTTCCTTGCTGCAGACTTCATAATTTTCTCTTTACCTTGCCACTGGAACATGCAAATACAGTAAAAGCCCAGATATCAACACACACACACACACACACACACACACACACACACACACACACACGTGCATGCTGACTTTTTTCCTCTTGTTTAAAAACAAAACAAAACTCTGCAGCCGCCCTGGTCTTCACAAAGCAAAACCCCAAGTACTTTTTCCAATGAGTCTGTTAAGAATCTGGGCAGTGTGTTCTCTTGTGGCTGATACTCGCAAATAGACAGGATTGTTCCATTTTTCCAATTCTCTGAACGTTAAAAGCAAGCTATAAAACATGCCTCTGGACGAAGAGCCAGGCCTCTCCCCTCCACTTGCACACACCACTCCCATCCACGCAAATGAGAACCGCATGTTAAAGCACCAGCATCCTTAAGGTAACTGTCAACATATCTGCAGTTTCAAAAGCACACATGGGCAACGCATGGACACACATAAGCTGGTTTTCTGTAAATACCGGGTACGAGGGGGAAACAAACACCAGCCACCCGAGCACACACCCAGCCAATCGGCTACAGGCTTGCTCTCACTTAGCTCGGAAAGGCGATTACAAAGACTTCACTCCAGAAGCCCAAGAAAAGTTTCTTCCTGAGAGGGCAAAATAGTGATTAGACAGCAGAGGAAAAAATTAAAGCTATAAACATGATTGTTATGCCTAAGCTCAGAGGAAATGTTCGGATCAAAACAAAACTACTAATAAAAAGCCTTAGGACCACACAGAGAGCGAGGACTGAATTCTGCTGACTTCAAATACAGTTTCCAAGGCCGGGGATGGAGCCTCCAAATGCTGTATCACATCTGGAATTCTGCTTTTGCAGCACAGATGCCTACAGAAATGGGGGACCGTGGCGTTGCTATGGGGACCCAGCCTCCTCCGGCGAGGCCGGTCCCCTGGATGCCCCACACATGTGCTTTCTTCAAGGTGGATTTCACATCTTCGGAAATTATGGAAGGCTGCCCTCTCAGGTTTTAGTGCTAATTGAAACATCACAGGCTGCTCTATAAAGCAAGGCGACCCCTTTTGTTAGCCTATTATTTCTGTCCACATGGGGTCTTGGACAGAAAAGCCTTAAAATAACAGCGGGAAGCAGCAAGTCAACATTATACCCCTTTTCATAAGTTCCTTGGGGCTTCCCTCCTTCGCAGCCATCAAGCATCCTTCTTAAACTTTCCTGTCTCTGGCTGCAAGAATCCACGGCAGTCCCCTGTGCTCCGGGCCACCTCCCATCGCCTGCTTTCGGGAGGGACCAGGCTCAGGATCCAGGGCTGCTTGGCCGGTTGCCGGAATGAGCCACTAGGGCCATCCCAGCAGCGCTCCTGCCACGGCAGGAGGTCTTCACTTTTAATTGCTGATGACCTTTGCTGTTACGGGAAAGAGTTTCTAGAGCCCCTAGGAGAAGCCTGTGAGAAACACTCCTCACCCCACTTCCCCCAGAAACAGTCCTGGGGGAAACCTTCGCCCCCAGAAACAATTCTGGGACATTCCCAGAGCTCTGGAGAGACCACTGAGCACTTTCCAGAGTCATGTTTAGACACAAAGAATTCAGAGACTCTACTTAGAAATGAGGGGGTGCATCTTGGCTTCCTCCTTCTCTGGGAAGCAACCCCCACATACAACTGACCCCTCCGGGTGTGGGCTCAGATATACACACACCCCATAGGTGTTGGCAGGTGCTTCCCATCGTCCCTCATCTCCCTCCCCAGGGCCCCAACAGGCTCAGAACAGGGGTAAAGACCCTCATCTCTCTGGGAGCACTCTTCCATCCGTACTGACTCGAATGTCCTGAGCCAAAACTCCAGTGACCTTCCTAATATATATCTGCCTCTTTGCAAGGTCTGGCCTTTCTCAGATTTCACGGAGGAGAGGAAGAGAGTCAGCCCACCCAGAGGTGAAACAATAATCACCAAGCCCCACGGGCGGGTTGAGGGGACTCAGGCTTCCTGGTTCTCAGCCCTGTGACCTCCTGATTCAACACTTTCAACTAGCTTGTTAGATACCACACCCCAAAGTGTCCCTGAGATGCAGCCGGAGTGTGTGTGTGCCTGCCTGCACGTGCATGTGTGTGTGCTCTTTGCGCGTGTGCCTGAACCCAGTCACACAGAAGAAAAAAAAGCACCAGGAAGTCAGCAGTGTGGCTCCAGGTGTTAACACTTAGCGCATCCTGCCCAGCCCCCACCAGCTTGAGGCTGGCCTCCTGGGAGCCGGACACAGCAATTAGGCCCTTCCCGGGCCGGGTGCCTTTGTCCCCTTGCTAACATCATTAGTGTCTGACTTCCTGTGCACAACCGGGGCCTCCCAGGGGGCAATCCCCGGCTGACCGGGGCAGGGCATTAGACTTCCTTTGTCAAAGACCCTCAAATGTTAACAAGCATGTGAACAAGCTTCTCCTCCACCCCCCACCTCAATTGCTCCTCCAGCCCACCAAACACTCCGGGGAAAATTCTCAACAGTCTTGGTTCTCCCAACTGGGGGAAATCTTAGTTCCTGAGAACAGTATGAAGTCTCCATGTCGATTTCCTAGAGTTGTTCCCCTACAGGCCACTCGAATTTGCTGAGTACCTGTTACTCACCCTGCATTAAGGAGGCTGAAAATGGATAAAGATGACAGTGCTCAGACAAAGGAGACAGGCACTGTCCGACCCCCAGCCTGCTGCCTGCCTAAGCACAGGTGTCCCACTCAAGCATGCTCATAGGCCGAAGTGCACGATGGTCTCAAGATGCAAGGATGTGCTGAAGGTTTGAGTAACATCCTGAGGCTTTCAAACACTCATCTGATCAAAAAAATGGGTAGGAGTGGGGAGTCTGAGTTGTTAGATAGCTTCACACCACTAAAAACCTCTCACTGACCCTTATCCTTCCCAACAGAGTGCTCCAGCTTTTTATTTGGGGACACAGATGTCTGAGGATTTGGGAAGAGTTGTGGTCCACGTGTATGCATGTGAATTCTTCAAGAGGTTTTAGGATTCCTGAAAGCCACCTAGGTTCTCACCTACCTGCCTGCCTTATCGATAGCTTAACACCAGGTCCACAGAGGGAGCAGTTTAGGGACCCAGGGGAAACTCTGGCAATTAAAAACACAAAATTCAAATGAGGAAGTAAGCAGATGAAGTAAAGTCGCTCTTTAGACTTCCTTTGTCAAAGACCCTCAAATGTTAACAAGCATGTGAACAAGCTTCTCCTCCACCCCCCACCTCAATTGCTCCTCCAGCCCACCAAACACTCCGGGGAAAATTCTCAACAGTCTTGGTTCTCCCAACTGGGGGAAATCTTAGTTCCTGAGAACAGTATGAAGTCTCCATGTCGATTTCCTAGAGTTGTTCCCCTACAGGCCACTCGAATTTGCTGAGTACCTGTTACTCACCCTGCATTAAGGAGGCTGAAAATGGATAAAGATGACAGTGCTCAGACAAAGGAGACAGGCACTGTCCGACCCCCAGCCTGCTGCCTGCCTAAGCACAGGTGTCCCACTCAAGCATGCTCATAGGCCGAAGTGCACGATGGTCTCAAGATGCAAGGATGTGCTGAAGGTTTGAGTAACATCCTGAGGCTTTCAAACACTCATCTGATCAAAAAAATGGGTAGGAGTGGGGAGTCTGAGTTGTTAGATAGCTTCACACCACTAAAAACCTCTCACTGACCCTTATCCTTCCCAACAGAGTGCTCCAGCTTTTTATTTGGGGACACAGATGTCTGAGGATTTGGGAAGAGTTGTGGTCCACGTGTATGCATGTGAATTCTTCAAGAGGTTTTAGGATTCCTGAAAGCCACCTAGGTTCTCACCTACCTGCCTGCCTTATCGATAGCTTAACACCAGGTCCACAGAGGGAGCAGTTTAGGGACCCAGGGGAAACTCTGGCAATTAAAAACACAAAATTCAAATGAGGAAAGTAAGCAGATGAAGTAAAGTCGCTCAGCCTTGTTGACTCTTTGTGACCCCGTGGACTATAGCCTGCCAGGCTCCTCTGTCCATAGGCTTCTCCAGGCAAGAATACTGGAGTGGGTTACCATTTCCTTCTCCAGGGGATCTTCCCGACCCAGGGATTGAACCTGGGTCTCCCGCATTGGAGGCAGACGCTTTAACCTCTGAACCACCAGAGGGAGGTGGTTAAATGTAAGATCTCAGTTTTAAGTAAAACTCCAGATTAATGCCTCACCTGTTATCCTTTGTAGCCATTATTTGTTCCAACTGAGTAACTGAAGACTTTGTCAAAGACTCTGGGATTCATGAACTTAAAGTGGGAACGTAAAAGACAACCATTTCTGCTGTTAACCACCTGAACCCACGAAGAGCGTCTATCACTTTTAAGATTACAGGTGACAAGTCCCATTTGCAGTCAAGTCCTTTTTACTGAGTAAAGTTTTTTTTTAAAAAAAACATAAACTATGTGGTTAATTCTTATTTATTCCTTTTTTCCCCCCTTTGGCTGAATGGGAAGGAACACACTCATAGAGTCCAGAAGAAGGAGAGAATAGCTGAGTTTCCCACTCCTGCTCAACTGCTTCTTCCTATCTTTGATATCTGTTGTCAACACACAAAATTAGGTTAGGTTTGGGACATGTTCTCAAATATTTGCCAAAGAACCATTAGGGAGGATAATCTCAAACCCTTGTTTCCCAAAATGAAGAATAATCTACAATCTTGACTTCTTACTCCAGACATACCAAAACTTATTCAAGATTCAAAAGTTAGATATTGGTAAAAGCAGAGAAAGGAGACTGTCACCACCAAGATGCCAAGACCCCCACAAGTTGATTCTGATGAACCCTACAAGTTTCAAAGAGTAAATCAGTTCACCTTTGGTTCTGGTTTTTACCTTTTGCCAAACCAATTTCTAAATAGTAGGTGAGCGGAAGGATATATTCAAACACTAATGATCCCTGCAACTTGAAGTCTCCCTACTTCTTGGATGGAAGCCAGTAGTCTGCCCTTAAACTATAAGCAATAAATCCAGAAGGCTCTCTTTCCTAGTTTCCCAATGATACCACATGGAATTCCCATTAAAATACTCTCATGCAAACACACACACAACGACATACCAATTAAATCATTTGTGATTTAGGCCAGGAAACAATCGTGTTTGCCAAAAACTATTCAACTCTGTTTTAATTTCCTTGAATGGCCAAAATGTCATTCTGAGAAGGAGGGCAAAGCATAAGGTAAAAAATGAGTATCAATGTCTCAGTTGATTTCAGACTTAGATAAATATTCCTTGTTGGTGAAGGCGAGCATGCAGAGTTCCCAGGAATGAGAGTTCCCTGCCCCACTTCCCCAGGGACTCTTGGCAGATTGGTATGGGAGTAAATTAGCCAATACGCGTGAGGCAGACCAGGCAAATGGCACAGCACTGATGGAATGGTGCTGGTGGTGGACCCTACTCCCCCAAGGGGGCGAGGCACGCAAATGACATACACAGCCTTCCTCCTTGACCCGTCAACAGAAAGAACTCAATGCATCCTATCCTCTTCATCAGCCTTCTGTGGAGAAGTGCTTCCAGAATCAAAGCAACATGGTGGAACTAAATTAGAAGCCTGTAGTGGCTTTGTATCATGAAGTGGGTTTTATCATGAAGTTAGGATGAAACAGACACTTACCAGAAAACAAAAAAAATTTTTAAAAGAAGCAGTGATTAGGTATTTTTAAGAAAATAAAAAAGGGAGGTCCGAAGGTTCTGACCAAAATGATTCCAAGCTGAGAATGAGCAGCTAGGTGGACATGAGGCCAAGCTGTCAGGCTCTGTGGGACATGGAGCCACGTCAGCCATAGGAGCAGGGAGGAAGCGGGGACACTGAGGAAGTCCCCTCCTCCCCAGGCCGGGTGGGACCAGGTACCAAGTCCTATCGGCTGCTTCCCCAACTGTCCACAAGGGGCGCAATATTCGGTGGTTCTCAAATAGAGAACCCTCGGGGTGGGTTTTCAAGTTTCTGGGAAAATAGTGGGCTTTTCTTTGAAAGGGGCTTTATTACTTTTGTAAATATAACAAGTTCAAGGAAAAGAAATTTAAGTACAGAGGAGAATGTCACCGTCTTCTCTAGTCAATACTATTGTACTATTGGTTGGCCAAAATGTTCATTGGGTTTTCCATCTTTTGGAAAAACTCAGACAAATACTTCAAAATTGCTGAGAGACCAGATCTTAAACATTCTAATTACAAAAAAAAAGAACTGATAATTTATGTAATGTGATAGAGGTGTCAGCTAAAGCTGTTTTAAATCATACTACAATATAGATGTATCCAATCAACCTAAATGTACACAATGTTATCCCTTACACTTACACAGTGTTATAGGTCAATATATGTGTATATCTCAACAAAAAGAAAAGTGTCCCTAAAACTCCTCCCATCCGCACCTCTTTGGAAACTCAAAGGATCTCGTTGCATGTATCACAAGGATCCTAATACACACACCATTTATTATGACAAATCTCTACTAGCTAATGGAGCGGAGAAGGCAATGGCACCCCACTCCAGTACTCTTGCTTGGAAAATCCCATGGACGGAGGAGCCTGGTGGGCTGCAGTCCATGGGGCTGCGAAGAGTCGGACACGACTGAAGCAACGTAGCAGCAGCAGCTACTGTAGCTCCACTAGCTGATGTAGTTCCTGTTGGAAGAGCCATGTGGGTAAAATAGCAAAAAGATCCAAATGAGGGGAGAATTAAGGCCACTGGAAAATTTCTAAGCATTCAGCCAGCTCTAATTAGCTATCACTATTAAAAAGTAGCGGGCCCTTTCAGCTGTTCTGAACACAGTTGTGTATATGGAAAAGGCAACAAGGCAGATTCATCCAGAAGGCAACACACACATGTTAATATTTCGGTAGGCTGCCTGTTGATATGGGTACCCTAAATGTTGCTCTGTAGGGTAACCAAATTACTATGATTTATGCTGTATGTTTAAAAGAAAATTACACAAATTTAGGGGATTTTATGATTAGTTGGCTGGTCTCATGTGAATAACAGGACTGTGTAAAATTAAAAGGGAAACGGGCAAATCCAGGAAGCGGCTGACAACAGCTTTATCCTCCATGGTAATTACATTACAGTGGCTCAGAAGCCTCAGAGCGCCAACTCTTCAGGGCCCGGGTGGCTGGGGGAAGACCACTGTGGGCAGTCTCCAGAGCAAGCTAAGGAGATAAAATAATTCACCAATAAAAACTGTATACTCCATTTTGTGATTAGAATCATAACACACATGTAGCATGAAGGAAGAAAAAAGATCTTGCCTCAAAAACTTAGCTGGTGCCCCAGAATTTATCAGCAGATGCCTTGAGGGCTAGAGATGTACTTTACACTAGGAAGGTCCTTTTAAGTGATGGAGAACAATGCTCCTCCAGGAGTTTACCATCTGTCTTGGAAAACAAAGCTAAAAGACACTAAATTAGAGGCAGTAATGTTATATTTATGGGATGAATGTGCTCAGTTATACAACTGAACAGAAGCCCAGAGACAGGGAAGGGGAGAGGGGAGGGCCCACCAGCCACCAGAGAAGTGTTTTCACAGAGGAGGCAGGTCTCTGGCCGGACCCTGCAGCACGTCACACTTTCAGGGCGTGGGGAGAGGGTGGGAAGGGGTGGGAGAGGGTGGGCAT